>PVLA01002728.1:93824-251643 GCA_004027455.1 Hydrochoerus hydrochaeris | reverse complement strand
AGTTTTGCAAGCTTTCAATGGAGTTTTTAATTTCCTGGTAATCTCTTTGAATCTGCTTCATGTATTCTATATTTTCTTTATATTCTTTATCAAATGTTTCTCTCCTTTTTTTGTGTTCCTCCCTTCTTCCATCTGTGTCTTCCTGAGAGATGCTTAGCATTTCTTTTATTAATCTACTTATATCTTGTTTTACCTGATTTAATATTTCAGTTTTGAGCTTGTCTACAAGGTCCTAAAGATATCTCTTAATGTCCATTGAAGCCATGTCTGATGTTGCATGTTTACCACCCTCAGTCTCCCTTGTGTTTCCCTCTCCTGGATCAGTGCTTTCAAGGTTCTGGGCTGGGGGCCTCCTCCTGCTTCTCTCTCCTGTCATGGTCTTGGCTTCCTCCACACAGGTGTACAGTGGAGGTCCCAGCCCCCTTCCCTGTTGGCTATGGTTCCTCCGAAGCATGCTGGTAAGGGACCTCCACCTTCTCCTGCCTGCTCTTGTCACTGAGGTGTAAGCAGCAGCTGTGTATGCCTGCCCCTCCCCATTGGGCCAGCCAAACTTCAGGAGCCTTCACCAGGTTAGTGTGTACTAGGCGCAGCGAATTGATTTGGGATGGCTCATTGGGTCCCAGCCAGGGGCACAACCCAGTCCAAGCAAATCCCATGAATCTGCTCTGGGGAGGGAGCAACCAACTGAAGTCACTGTTGCTCCCAGTTCAGGCTCCTCCTGCCTGATTCCGACATATCACCCTTTTGGTTGCACCCTTCCTGTGGTGGGGGTCTCATTCCCAGCACTCACTGTGGATTAATGAAGGTCCCTTTGCTGGCTCCCCTCTACATTGGGCTCACCAACCCCCATCTTCAGTGCTGTTGTGGCTCCTGTGAGTGGTGTTGGGAACGAGTTTGGGCGGCTCTGCTGGCTGGCGCGAATTCAGGCCAGCATGAACTTGGCAGGTTGCAGCAAAAGCGCTGTGTCTGGTAATTTTAGCTGTTCCAATTGTACCCCCGAGACTGTGTGTTTGATGAGCTTTTTTCATTTTAATTTCTTCCTGTGTCAAGAGAATCCATCTCCCTGTGTCTGGATCTCTCCAGGATGTTTTATTCTGGCATATGAGTTGTTTCTCCCAGGAGGTTCTGTATTTTGTTGTTCTTTAGCTCCTCTACATGTATAATTTAAACAAGTGTGTGTGTGTGTGTGTGTGTGTGTGTGTGTGCACATGTGCTGAGGATTGAAGTCAGGGTTTTGCTCATGCTGGGCAGGTGCTCTATCACTGAGCTATATAACTAACCTGGAATATCCAAATGTTAAAAAAGTGCTTTATACATTTTAGATGCTCAATAATATTTGTTACATTGAATAAATGCCTTTACTGCATTTTTAAGGTTTGAAGGGAGGGACTCATTCAGTTAGTTAGAGGTAGAACCAAAGATGTTAAGTGTACACATTTGTTGATGCCAAACATGGTATGATGGATATGAATTGATCAATGCATGTCTGTGATGATTGGCTGTAAAAACCCCTCAAACCACACATTTAGATGATGGCATGAGAATGGCCACCTTTTCTTATGAACTGTGGCACTCCTGGCTGATCATCACTCTCCTTGTCTTGTTTGTCAACCCTACCTCCATCCATTTCTTGTTTCATCTTGAGTAGGCTATGATACTTCAAAAACGTAACCCTGACACTCACTGCCTTGGTAAAAACCACTATTGCCGCAGGGCGGAAGCCCACAAGACCTTGCATGATCTGGCCCTGCCTATGTCTGAGGCTCCATTCTAACTTTTTTCCAGTTCTTTCTGCCCAGAGCTTCTGCAATTACTGAGCTCTTTCCCCAGCCTCTTTGCAAGGCTGGCTTCATCAGACTTCTAGATCTTAGCCTAAATGTTTTTTCTCAGAAAGGCCTTCCCTGAACACTGTCCCAACTGTGTTTCTTAGATTGTTTATTTATCATTTTGGCATCTATTCATCACAGGACCAAATGAATGGCCAAAACTATTTATAGCTCCTCTGTAGTTCATTTTCAAGGGTGCATAGAAAGTCACGTTATAAACCCTCCAACTAATCCCACATTCATACTCCAACCTCTTCCTTTATCTAACTTTCACATTCCAGGCCAATATTTTTCATGCTCTAAACCAACCCAGGGCCAGTACTCACAACTAGAGACGACCCTCCAGCCCCGAGCCTCACACACAGAGAAAACACAGCGAAGGCTCTGGACCACGCTTCCACTTGCTCCAGTGCTGCCTTCTGACTAAACATGGTGCTTCTGCACATGGTGCTGGATGTGTGGCGCAGCCCCTTCTCTCAGGTAATGCACACTTTCTTCAACAGTTTATCCCTCTTTCTATTGTTACTCAGTCACCTCTACAAATTAAAACATGGACAGCCCAGCATGTTGGTACATGCCTGTCATCCCTGCACTTGGGAGGCTGAGAGAGGAGGATGGCCTAGAGTTTCACGCCAGCCTGGGCTACATACTGAGTTCAATACCAGCCTGAACTACATAGTGATATCCTGTCTCAAAAAGGAAAGAAGAAAAGAAGGAAGGAAGGAAGGAAGGAAGGAAGGAAGGAAGGAAGAACCTTTCCTAAAGTCACCTCTCTTAGTTGCTCAATTACCCCCGCTTATTTTCTTCAAAACATTTCCTTATCTGTTTGTTTGCATATTTACGGTCTTGAAACCAAATGCAGGTACTATAAAGGTAAGAACCTCATTTTTTCAGCCGGGCATGGTGGTGCATACCATCAATCCCAGCATGTGGGAATCTGAGGCAAGAGGATCACTGCAAGATCAAGGCCAGCCTGGGCTATATAGAGAGACCCTGTCTCAAAAAAGAAAAAAAGAGAAAATGGACCTCAGTTTTTCTACCTTGATCATTCTCATGTCCCTAGTATCTGGTTTTCAGTAGATATTCAATAAATACATAATAAATGATTAAATAAATACATAAAGATGAATACCATTGGGAGATGATTTTTGTTTTGCTTTGTTGTTTTTGTGAAACTGGGGATTGGACACAGGGCCTCATGTATGCTGGTCAAGCACTCTACCTCTTTTTCAGTATAAGAAATAAAAATTAACAATATTGCTTTCAGTCTTGTATTTATGGAATGCTACTAATTCCATTTTTAACTCAAAAAATGAGTACTATTAAGACACAAAAAAGTACACTGGTAGTCACAGGTTACAGAATGTTTTTTAAAGTCTCTTTCATTTAAAAAAACTATCTTAAACAACTATATTAATGACATTCTCCCAGAAATTTGAAATACTGTTTTTCCATATTTATGTCCTTTCATTTAAAAATAGTTCTAAGGGGTGGAGGTGGGGGGTTGAGCGCAATGATATTTACTTTGGAAAGACAGACACTAAAAGTTCTCTTTTCTTACATGCTGAGAGTAGAAATACAACCCCTATGCAATGCAAGATTTGCAGTAAAGCTGAAAATGGACAAGACATTGGCATTCCTATCTATTATAACTGGACCAGAACTTCAATCACCAGCTGAAAAAATAAACATACATCAGCAGGCACTTGCCTTGCACCCTGAGTACATTCCAAAGTGAAAACTGCAAGTAACCTCGAGATCTATTGCCTCCTGTTTTAGAATTCACAGTCATACAGTCAATCAGAGTAGGTCATGGCGCTGTGTCCTTGAATTTGATGCCCATCGTGGGAGAATGGCTCGGGGGACAAGCAAATCAGATTTGGGCTAAAAGTTTGGGTGCTTGACAACTAGGGTTACTAGGAGAAAGCTGTTTTTGCTGTCAGTGTGATGGGCAGTCCCAGCCCAGGAGCAGGCAGCAGTCGCCTGCCCCAAGGAGCAGGGCAGCGCAGAGCAGGGAGAACACCACAGCCACTGCACTATTGCCCTGTTGCTTGGCGTGAGGAGAGAGCTGCCCTGGTCTAGGCCTTAGGAAAGCCGATGTAAAGGAAACTGGGCAGGACAGAGACCTCTGGTGCTGTCTCTACAATGGGGGAGGCCAAAAATAACATGTTCCATTAGTTTAGGATTACACGGAGGTCTAAGCCCTGGCTTCACACTTTTCCCCACCATACTGAGCTCAGATGACTTTACTTTTTCTCCCTTGTCTTACTTTGGATTTCTGACTGTAGAAAACAACAGAGATGATGCAAATATAGAGTAGTAGCACATCTTTATCTTCCATATTGTTTTTTTCTTTTTTAGTGCTGGGGATGGAACTGAGTCTTGTGCTACCATGGGGTTACATTACCAGCTCAGGGCTTTTGTTTGTTTCTTTCGGTTTGGTTGTTTTGTTTCTTTTAATGTGTCACGATTCCTGTTCTGCTTTTTACTTCTGTATTGACGACTATGAAATTACTCCAAATTTAGTGTTGTAAGAAAATGTCTTGTGATGCTCAAAGTGTGGATTAGGAATTTGTGCGGGGCACCGTGGAGATGTGTTGTCTGGCACTCAGCTGGGATGACTCAAATAGCTGGGGGCTGTGAAAACCTGAAAGCTCTGCTACTCAGACTGTGTGCCGGAGGCTGGTCTCGGCTGGGATGGTTGACTGAAGCACCTGCTTAGGGCTTTTCCCTGTGGCGTGGGCTTTTCATAACATGGGAGTTGACCTTGGGGAGGGAGCGCCTTGAGAAGTATTATAAGGTAGAGTACAAGTGGTCTTTCTGACCCAGACTTGGAAGCCCGCTGTAGTCTGGCTGGTTGTTATAAGAGAAACACATGCTCTCCTGGAGTCAAAGGAGTGGGAATTCAATTCCACCTTGTGGACGGAGTGCTGGGACCCTCAGTGTGGCTGCAGAGGGACCATCATCATCATATTGCTAAAGCTCAATTCTTTTTGTTTGTTGGTTGGTTGTTTGGTTTTGTTTTTTGAGACAAGGTCTCACTATATAGCCCGGGCTGGCCTTAACCACAATGATCCCCCTGCCTGAGCCTTCCGAGTGCTGAGATTAGAGGTATGCACCACCACACCTGATTGAAAAGCTCTATACTTAATGGGAAAGTTCTGTGGCCTGCCTTTAAGGTCCTTAGAAGACTTTTATATAACTGAAAGATTCTTTGAGGTACCACCATAAATTTTTCTAGATGTTTTAACAAAGTATTTTATCTACCCTGACTTTGACCTTTGCTCTAAAATTATTTTTATTTAAAAAAAATTTTTTTTTGGTCTTGGAGATTGAAGCTGGAGCCTTGCATATGCTAAATATGCTCAATCACTGAGTTATACTCTCAGCCCCTGAAATTATTTTTGAGAATTTATCCATGTGTATATATATTTTTGGTGTTTTCGTTTCGTTTTGTTTTTGGCTTTTTTTGAGACAGAGTCTCACTATGGTATTCAGGCTAGTTTTGAACTCACTATGTAGCCCAGGTTGCCCTTGAACTCACAGCAATCCCTCCTGCCTCAGCTTCCGAGGTGCTGGGATTACAGGCGTGTGCCATCATGCTTGGCTGATTTCTTCATTATTGTAGGTATTTTGCCTTTTATTAGTACATGTTTGTGATCCGTCATAACCACATTCATCGTGGGGAACTGTACATACCTGTATCTCGCCTTGATGCTCTTTCCTTCCCTCCTCCCCTCCCTCTTGTCTCTCGCTACTGTAGATTCTCTTCCCATCTCTACATAGTCTGCATTCCCGTCTGTTATCATCTGTCTTTTAGTTTGCTTTTTGTTACTTATCCTTGGGGCTTTGCATATAAGAGAATGCATGAAATATATAATATTTTGAGTCTGATTTATTTCACTTAGCAGTATGGTCTCAAGGTGCAGTCATTTTTCTACAAATGATTCAGATTTATCCTTCTTTATGTACACACACACATATCTCGGTCCCATTTTATTTATGCATTCATCTGAGTTTTTTGTTGTTGTTTTTTTTTTTGAGGCAGAGTGTCACTATGTAGTCCAGGCTAACCTTGAACTCATATGTACCCCAGATCTTAAAGTTGTGACAATAGTCTGTTCATCTATTGATAGCTAGATAGCCTGCTTCCAAGACTTAGCTATTACAAATTGTTCTGCTTTAAACATGGTTATGCATGTAACACTGTGACATGATGGCTTTAACTAAAGTGTATGTTTGTGTCTGGATGTTCCCCAAAGCCTCATATGGTCAGGGAGCGGGAGGAGGGCTTTTCTAATACAGTTAAACCAGGACCTCCTGTTTTCAAGCCCTTGCCTCAGGAAACAAAGTTACAGCATTTCCAGTTCAACCCAGCAGGGGGCCAGGGGCCTCACTTTGTAAACAACCTCAGCCTTTGCAAGAGTGGGGCTTGGAGAGGGTGCCAGTGCTGCAGCTGCCTGAGGGTGGGTAGCCTGGACATCACCTAAGGGAGGAGAAGAGGCTTGCTGTGCCCGCCCCCCTTGTCTTTCTGAGACAGGGTCTCACTGTGCAGTTCAGGCTGGCCTTGAGCTCACTTTGTAGTCCAGGCTGGTCTTGAACTCACAACGATCCTCCTGCCATGAGCCACCACGCTCAGCATGCTGTGCCCCTTTTACTCTTGTTGCTTCACTGTTTTCTGCATACTTGAATTGTAGCCCCTGTGTCATATCACCCTGCCTTGGTGCCAGCTGATTACAGATTTAAGCCTCCACAAACCATGAGCTAAATAAACCTTTCTCCTTCCTTAATTTTGGGCATTGGGTACTTTGTCTCAGCAATGAGAGAAAAGTAAGACAGAACTGGATGAAATGGAATTTCTATTTTTAGGTTTGGAGCACTGAATGAAGAGCATGCTTTATCAGTGAACAACACACTCAGCCCCTGAATTAATCAATTAATTTGGTTTTTTGAGACAAGATCTCACTATGTAGGCTGGGCTGAACTTGAACTCACTATGTAGGCCAAGCTGGCCACAGCCTCGTGTTGATCCTCCTATCTCAGCTTTCCAAGTAGGATTACAGGCATATGCCACCATACCCAGCTGAAATTATTTTTATTTTTTAATTAAAAAAATTTTTTTTAGTCTTTCTGAGACAGGGTCTCACTGTGCAGTTCAGGCTGGACTTGAGCTCACTTTGTAGCCCAGGCTGGTCTCAAACTTGCAACAATCTTCCTGCCTCAGCTTCCCAAGTGTTGGGATTACAGACATGTGCCACCACAACCAGCTTGAAATTATTTTTAAATTAGAGAATTTATTACCTTCTGGAATAGCTTGGAACAAGTTAATTTTTTTTTGGACTCAACAACTCCTTGTTCCTTTATAGTTCTTCCAAACTGTGTTTGTTTCTTGGCAAATGTCTCTGTCTCTCTGTCTCTGTCTCTGTCTCTGTCTCTCTCTCTCTCTTGCTCTCATTGAAGCTAAAAGAAACCAGTTGGCACATTCAACATTATGCCCAGAAATCTCCCTAGCTACACAAATGAGTTGAACTGGCCTAGCTCCTATTTTTCAAGTTATGATAGGCAACAGTGTTGCTAAACTTTCTATCACTAAGTAAAATGGTTTTCCTTTCTATAGCTTCCATTAATGGTCTCATTTTCCTCTAATCCCTAATGCACATCTTCTGGAGCCCTATTAGGATTCTACAATAATCTTCTCCAAAAAAATCTCCCATCGTGCCAGGGATTTAGCTCAGTGGCATAAGCACCTGCCTGGGAAGCACGAGGTCCCTGCCACCCATCCCCAAAACTAAGGCCACATACTGTAGCCCTTCCTCCCCCGTCCTTTCTTTTCTCCTTCCTTCCTTCTCTCTCTCCCTCTCCTCCTCACTTCTCTCCCTCTTTCCCTTTTTCTCCTTCTCTTCTCTAACTATGTTGCTCAGTCAGGCCTTGTGCTTTCTGTCCTCCTGCCTCAGCCTCTCAAATAGCTGGGATTACACGTGTGTACCACCATCCCAGTTATTTTAGGCTTTTGTTATGGTAGGATCTTATTTCCAGGTAATAAAATCTGTTCTGAATATGACTACTACATCACAAAACCACCTCAAATCTAGTGATATAAAATAATAACCACTTTATTTTGCTTATTACATAAATAGGGTACAAGGACGATGTGTCGTGTTCCATAATATTGTGTCCTCCAAGAGGAAGACTTGAGCACTGAGAGGACTCATTCGTTTGGTGGACGGAGTTATCTAAAACACACACCAAAATGCCTGGGCCAGAACCTGTCAAAGGCTCAGCTGGGCTGTGACTAGCGTGTCCACCTCCAGCTTGGGCTCTTCCCAGCGTGGTTGCTGTGTTGTGAGTGCTGGACTCCTGAGAGTGAGTCCCAAGAGAACCAGGTAGCTGGGTGGGGTGGTGCTGAGGCAGGAGGGTCACCGCGAGTTTGAGGCCAGACTGGGCTACATAGTGAGTTCGAGGCCAACCTGAACGCTATCCCAAAAAGAAAAAAAGGAAACAAGATCAAACAGGGTTGGGGATGTAGCTCAGTGTGAAGGCCAGAAAGAGGAAAGAGAGAAGAAAGAAAGAGTGAGAGACAAGAAAGAAAAGAAATTCAGTAGTCTCTGGTCTGCTCACAGTTGTGTCCTCATCACCAGCTCAATTTTAAAGCACTTCATGGTCCCCGAAGGAAGCCCTGCACCCCTTAACCACTAACCACCATCTCTTCACTGCTCCCCAGCCTCAGGCAAACATTCATCTAACTTCCTGACTATATGATTTGTCTATTCTGACATTTCATATATGTGAAGTCAAGCAATGTGTGAGCTTTGTGACTGGCTTGTTTCACGCAGTGTAAGGTTTTCACGCTTCACCCCTTCTCATTCCTGATACCTCCCTCACCCCTTGTCAAATTGTTGTGCTGTAACTTTTCTGGAGCTGCCATTTTTGGGGAGGGGGTACTGGGGATCGAACTCAAAACTCAAGCTTGCTTGCAGACAGGCATTTATGCTGAGCTAAATCTTTGGCAAAAGATTTCTTTTTAAAAAAAAGTTTTTGGTACCAGGAATTGAACTCAGGACCTTGAACTTGCTGGGCAGGCACTTGTGCAGCTGAGCTCTATCCCTGGCTCTTTTTTTTTTTTTTTTTACTGTGGCCCTGGACCTTTTCACTGGTCTGAACCCCCAGCTTCTTTTAATTTATCTGTTTGCTTTTTTTTTTTTTTTGTACTGGGAATCAAGCTTAGGACCTTGTGTTTACCAGGCAGGCGCTTGTACCACTGAACTATATTCCTGGCCCTGCTTGCTTATTTATTTTTAATCTTAAAATCCCATATTTATTATAAAGATCAATACTGATTTTTTTTTTTTTTTTGAGACAGGGTCTCACTATGCAGTTCAGGCTGTCCTTGAACTCGCTATGTAGCCCAGTCTAGAACTTGTGACAATTCTCCTGCCTCAACCTCCCCAGGGCTGGGATTACACACGTAAGCCACCATACACGGCCTTCAATGCTGATTCTTATGAGCACTTTATCGGGAGGATTTCTGGTAAGGATCAGGGGAAATGGAGGCTCCAAACTGTTTGGATTTGCAGTGACTGGGGTCAACTTCCAGGAGGGTCATCATACCAGCTGAGAAGGTCTTGATTTTCCTCTCGGAAACCTCATCCCCATGTTTCTGGGAATGGCCAGCAGGGCTCAGGAGATGGCCTGACAGCATTAATTTGGGCCTCATGACCAGCACCCTTCACATGGACACAGATGATTTGCCAGCAAGCCACTCCTTGCCCGGAAGCAAAACAGCTCCAGCCTTCTCAGCTCCATCATCTCCAGGGAGTGCCTGTCCGCTTGACGAGACCATTGTCCTGTTTGCCGTGTGCCATGGCTATGACTGCCTGCTGGTGACCGAAGACCTGCGCTGACTGCAGTGGGCTGGGGACAGCAGGCTGCAGGCACAGACTAGAGTTCCCCACTGTGTGGCTGCAGCTGGGAAAGGCTGTTTTTTATTTTGAGATAGGTTCTCTCTAAATTGCCCTGGCGAGGCTCACACTTGTAAGACTCCTGCCTCAGCCTTCCCAGAGTACTGGGATCACAGGTGTGTGCCCCCACCATCCTGGTGACATTGTCATCTCCGTTCATTAAAACATTGTCTCTACATGCATGATAGGCACTGTGGACTGGCTCAGTCTAGGTCCCCCTTTGCAGTGTGTCCTTCTTTGACAAAGCTGGAACGTGCATGTCCCAGAGTCCCTTTCAGCTCCCTACCCAGTGAGTGTGATTGAGACTGCTAAACCAGCATGGTGGCCATACGCTGGTAATCACAGCACTCGGGAGTCTGAGGCAGGAGGATCACTCTGAGTTTTTGGTCAGCCTGGAATACATAGTGAGTTCAAAACCCTTCTGAACTACATAGCAAGACCCCCTTTTCTGAAAAAATAAAGAATAAATAAATAAATAAAAATAAAAGCAGAGCCAGGCATGGTGGCTCACGCCTGTAATCCCAACATCAGGAGGCTGAGGCAGGAGGATGGTTGTGAGTTCGAGACCAGTCTGGGCTACAAAGTGATCTCAAGGCCAGCCTGAACTGCATAACGAGACCCTGTCTCAAAAAGATTAAATAAATACATAAATAAATACAAGCAGATTCTGCTAATCAGATGCTCCTGTGTAAGACTTGAATTTGCAGTTGAAGGGGATGGAGTCCTGTACTACTCACATGGATTAAGGCAGGAGAGGCAACAGACATGACGAGTCAGCAGCTTCCCAAGGGCCGGTGTGATTCACCCCCACCCTGCAGAAGCCACGTGGTTCTGGGGAAGCTCCACCCAGAACCTGCTCCTCCAGGCCTTCCAATGACGGTTTCCCACCCTCCGGACGCCTGGTAAGGAGCGCATCGTGTTGTCCTTGAAAGGGACCTTTGCAACCTCAATCTCTATGCTTGTTGTCTTTCCTACCTTCAGGAAAGTGAAACTCCTGGCATTACAGATAGGTGATTGCTTAGCTGCCCTGTTGTTTTGGTTTGACTTGGTTCTGGGATTGAACCACTGGGCTACCACTGGGTTCCATCTCCAGCCATTTATCTATTTATTTATTTTTGCTTTGAGGCAGGGTCACATTTGCAATTTCACATTTCCTAGTAGCCACATTTAAAAAGAAACTTACAAAATTGATTTTAATGATACATTTTATGGAACCCAATATATTTTTTAAAATGTCTCCATATGTAACTGGTGTATAAGGTGGTTCCTGCCTCTGAAATCCAGCGCAGACCAGCCTGTTTCAAGCGCCCGGGGCACTATGGTTAAGAGCACCTACACTGGACAGAACAGCTGGACAGACACCCACTCTCCTTTTTTTGCCTTGGGAAGCAGCAGATTAGATTAGATCCCTTAAAATAAGCTGCCACTGAAAGACCAAGTGGCTGCCTCGTCCTGAGCTCTCGCTCTTGCTCACTACACTGCACACTCCCTTCTTTCAGTCCTCAACTGTGCCTAGCAACTGCTGTCTCCTGCATCAGGATTATGCTTTTCCTTATTCTTCCTCCAATAACTCCAACTTATTCTTTTTGTTTATTTGCTTGTTTTTTAGTTTTTAAAATCCTGTTTGCCTGGGCGTGGTGGTGCATGCCAGTAACCCTGGCCCTTGGGAGGCTGAAGCAGGAGGATCACTGCAAGTTCAAGGTCAAGCTACATAGTGAGTTCAAGGCCAGCCTGCACTACATAGTGAAATCCTGTCTCAAAAATCCAAAACGGTCTTGCTCTTTTAAAGATAAATTCCACATTAACAAGGAAATCACACTAATAAAAACAAAATCAGGAGTGTACAGGGCAGTTCTCAGCCAGCAGTTTTCTTGTTTCTTACCGTAAAGGGAATCAAAAACAAAGCTCCTAGGAAGCTCAAATGGCACCTGTGTCACGCTCTTGGTTAAAGGCCACACCTGGAAACTCATCATCTACACTGCTCTGGTGCGAGAGAAGGCAGCACAAGGGTAACACCTGGGAGTCCCCATTTTCTTCTCTTTGTGGCATGTAAGTTTTCTTCACGCTCTTTTACTTACTGGGTCAAAGGGTGTTTTACATTTGGCGAATCACGTCAGCTCCCAAGACAAGTGCTCCACTGTGCTCCTTTAGCCTTCCTGACTATTGTCCCATCACCCATCTGAATTTGATTATCCCATTATTCTTGCCCACTATAGCACATACTTCTCCACAACTCTGCACACAATTTGTATTAAGTTACTATTTGAATGATTGTGTGTGTGTGTGTGTGTGTGTGTGTTTGAGACGGTTTTGCTATGCAGTTTAGGCTGGCCTTGAATTCACTACGTAGTCCAGGCAGCCTCAGACTTCTGGCAGTCCTCCTTCCTCAGTCTCCCAAGTGTTGAGATTACAGGCGTGCACCACTATGCCTGGCTACTGATTTTTTTTTCTTTTTTTTGTTTGTTTGTTTGGGGTTTTTTTGGTACCGGGGATTGAATTTACAACCTTGCACTTGCCAGACAGGTGCTTAGATCACTGAGCTAAATCCCTGGCCCTAATGATGAGTTTTAATATTGCTGATAACACAGAATAAGTAATGTCACATGTCTTCAGTGTACATAGGGTGTTTTAATGTAATAATTTAAAGGTGCCCAGGAAAAACTAGGCTACTGAATGAAGAGGATGGAAGGGCCAGACTTCCAATCAGGAATGTGGTGATATGATACAATGCAAAACTGCAGTTGCAGGGAAGGGCCCTCCTCACCTTCTCTCCCTTCCTGTGCCCAAATCAGTCATTCAGGGCCAGTTGTAAGTCCATGGTGGCCTGAAGTAGTGCCTAGGTGTCTTATGCCAGACTGCAAAGTATATAAATATGTGTAAGGGGTCTTTCACAGTCATGATCATTCCCAGCAACCCTGTCCCTCTAGACCAAAGCTGGTTCAGCAGCAGTGTCGATTTTTAGGCTAATCGGTGACCTCCGTCCTCCTGTTGCCTGCATGCAATCGGTTCTGCTACTTTTTGGTGGTGGTGGAGGGACCGGGGAACAAGGCAGGTGCCTGTCAGTGGAGAAGTGTCAGTGGGATCAGCTCTGAGCCCCAAAGTCTCCCTGTTCCAGCCCCAGGAAGCCCGGGAGCAGCTCCTCTTGGACTAATGTGAGATCCTTGCTCTGACTCCTCACAACAAACCCTTTTAATTTAGCCTAATTGCGTGCACCTCAATTCCATACAATCAAATGAATCTGAACTAAAACTGATGTTTTAAACACCAGATATAACAGACACATTTCCTATTTCCAGCCCATGCCTTCTTTCTCCAGGAGCTGTCCCCATCCAAACTCCTGAGCACTTCCAGGCTGGGATAGTAACACCTCAGGTCCTCAAAATCAGAGGCCATTTGTCTGTGATGTCAGCACCGGCATCGTCCGAGTCACCAGCAGTTACCAACAGCTGTTGGATGCCAGGAGCCCAGACGGCCTTCCTTGACAGATGGACAGTGAGGCTGTGTCTCAGGATAGAAATCCCTGTTGCTGAGAAGCACTTTAATACAGATACCCTCCTTTAACAACTGCATTTGTCCCAGTGACTAAAGTCGTTCAGTGAACTGGTCGCTAAGTAAGGAATTGTGTATAGCATGCACGTTACAATACGGAGAACGAAGAAACGGTCAAAGGAAACTCTAACTTGATGAATTTGCTTTTATTTGCATAACTTACATGCCATACTGTAATGTATAACAGAACAACACTGCAGTACTCTACTGCACAGTACAATCAGTAAAAATCACAGCACTGTACAAACAAGGTGTTCTGTACCAAAAGACATTCAGGCTCAACAAACAAGATGTACAGAACTGTACCAAAAAAACAAACAAACAAAAAAAAACAAGACAGGTCAAAAGTCTGGGGAGCAGGTCATAAATCCAAACAGTGCTCATTGGTCATAAATCCGGAAGTCGTTAAACCGGCAGGTCGTTAAATGAGGATGATCTGTGGTCAGCACAGTGTTGACTGTGACTGGAGGAAGCTGGTAGATTTCACTGTTGCTTTTTTTGGCCAAAGTGGGAAAGGGGCCAACTCTAGGAGAGTGATTCTTTACTTTTGTGGGTATGAGGATATCAGAATATATATATATATATATATATATATATATATATATATGTATTTTTTTTAAGAAAATATTTTCTTTACGATTTCAAGAGTAAGATGCTCAAGAGTTGGGTAGAGCTTAGTGGAACAGCATGTGTTTAGCATGCACAGGTGCTGGGTTAAATACCTAGTGATTAAAAAAAAGTAACATGCTCATTTTTAAAAATTATTAAACATGCTCACTTTTTTGGTACCCGCCTATAATCCCAGCACTTTGGAGTCTGGGCCAGGAGGATTGTTGCGAGTTTGAAGCCAACCTAGGCTACATAGTGAGACCTTGTCTCAAAAAAAAGTGTGTGTGTGTGTGTGTGGGGGGGGAATCAAACATTACAGAAAAGTATTCAAGCCAGATGTGGTAACCCGTGCCTATTATCCCAGCACTTGGGAGGCTGAAGCAGGAGAATTCCTGAGAGTTTGAGGCCCACAGGGCAACATAGTGAGTTCAAAGCTAACACATAGCAAGACTCTGTCTCAAAAGAAAAAGAAAATGAAAAAAAGTATTCTTCAACAAGTATTTACGTAGCACCTAGAAGAAACTAGAGATGTTATACTGACCATAAAATAGGTCTTCTCTTATAAAGTCACCTCCCAGAGAAAGCATTATTAATAGTTTGATACAGTTTGTCCCAGGCTTTGCACGTGTCTGGAGTCATGTGATAAGTCTGTGGCCCAGGGCCCTGCTGTTAAAGCCGCAGGTCAGGAACGGTTGCTGCCTAGGTCTTAGATGGAATGTTTGACTTCATAGACTTCCACCTCTGCACTGCAGGCTATTGATAATCCAGAACCCGCGGGAGCAGACTCCACAAGAGTTTCCTTGTCCAGTGGAATTCGTGGCCATACTACTACGGAGCTGGCTCTGCTTCCACAAATACTTCTCTGGTGAGAGCCATTTGCACGGAAGCAGGTCCCAAAGCTTGCAAGCCAAGACAAATACTCCCGGGTGCCTGTTTCATCGGGTGTTGGTGAATGGGGAATACATCCTATTTCAGAGCCAGCTCTTTGAATGCTTAGTATTTTGGAGCCTTAGTACCCAGACAAGACTGAATTTTACCAAAAGGTGGAGGAAGGAATGAGATCGAGGAGAGGAAGGGGAGATAAAAAGAATTAAGATGGCTGATGTACATGTAAACTCTCCGTGATGAATATAATCATTATCGACTCTAAACGTGTACTAATAAAAATATAAAAAGAAAAAAATCAATGATTATCATTTTATTAGGCAATATACAGGACATGATAAATTAAGCACAAGGATCCAGTCAGCAAAGTCCAGCCTATGGGAAACTATGGGTCAAACAAGCCCATTTCTTCATAAATACATTATAAGGGAGAAGAGGGAAACAACAGATTAAAAGCAACCTAAAAGACAGTTTGAAACATATCAATCTCAATGCATTGTGAAATTCATGAGACAATCAAAAATTTGAATACTGATTAAATATTTGGAAATATTTGAAAAATAAAGATTAAATTTCAGGTGTCATAATGGCACTATGACTATGTATTTTTTTTTGAGAGTCCTTATCTTTGAGGGACACGTGCCACACAATTTACAAAAGACAGGACAAGGAATCTGAGATTTGCCCCAACATAAGGTGGAGTGGGGCAGTGGGTAGAAGCACGGCAAGTCAGCTTTAGAAGGACCCAGCAACCCCTGCCACCCACAGTGGCCTTGGCACCTGGATGGCCAGCTCTGGGACAGTAACCTGGTGTTAGCTTACACCACTCCTGGCCCCGTGGTGCTCACAGGACCTGCAGTTCCTGAGAACTGCGAACTTTGGGGCTGCCAGCCACTTTACAGGGCCCAGTTCCACAGCAAGAATCCAGAAAAACTACATTCTTATTAATCCGCCTCTGTTCACGTGTCTTCTTTGTTGTTTGAGTAAACTGCGGAGGAAGAATTGCTGTGTGTGTGTGTGTGTGTGTGTGTGTGCGTGCCATGTATGAGCCAGACTTTACGCAAATTTTGTCTGTCTCAGGGAGAAGGACCTGAATTGGCCACCTTTACCACAGTCTCTGGAAATTAATGAGAAAATTCAACTAACAGGCACCATGCTGGACATGACTTTTTATTTTTGACTGGTATGCTTTTTTGGGAACACTACTGTGCTACTTTTTTAAATGACTGTATTAAAATACACTTGACTGCCAACAATTTGCAAGTTGATATTGTTGTAGTACCAATAATATACAAGTTGATAAGTTTTGATATAGGAATAGTCCCATAAAACCAGTAACATGATTAAGAAAATAAACCAGACATGGCGGCACATGCCTATAATCCCAGCACTCTGGGAGGCTGAGACAGAGGGATTGCTGGGAGTTTGAGGACAGTGAGTTGAAGGCCAGTCTGAACTGCATAGTGAGACCCTGCCTCAAAAAGAAAAGAAAAAAAAGAAAAGAAACATATCCAAGACTCTCAAAAAACAAAAACAAAAAAACCAAACCAAAACTGAATTCTGCCATCAGCATTCCAGTTGCATGTGAAGAGAGGGGAGGTTTCACATTGCTATTACAGAGGAATTTACTAGACAGGTACAGACCTACCCGGCACTTTTAAAAAATTTATATTTAATAGCACATGTGTGCAGTCCATAGCTCTGAAGAGTCTCTGAACTCCTTGCGTGTTGGAAGTGTGGTAGAGCGAGCGGATGGATGAGTTCCCCCTCATGACACCTCGTCTTTTGTGTTTTAGTTTAATGACAGGCTGGGGCACAGTTTGCCATCTCCTTTGAGTATCTCTCTATGATATCAAGTCTCCTACAATTTTCATTTCTGTACTTACAACTAATTTAGTTCATGGGGTTTTGGGTTTTTTTGGTTTGTTTTTTTTAGATAGCATTTTACTTTATAGCCTAGGCTGGACTTGAACCCGATATGTAGCACAGGCTGGCCTCCAACTCACAATTCTCCAGCCTCAGCCTCCCACAGAGATTGCTGAATTGGAATTTTTGCCTAAATATTCTAGAAGTAGCCAGGCATGGTGGCGCATGCTTGCAGTATCAGCACCCAGGAAGCAGAGGCAGGAGGATCATTGCAAGTTTGAAGCCAGCCGGGGCTACACAGTGAGTTCAAGGCCAGCCTGGGCTACTTAGTGAGACCATCTCAAAAAAACCTAAATATTCAAGAAATACTTTTTTGGGGGAAAGGTCAAGGATGTTACCTTTTATAATATATATCTAGGCAACTTTGATGAAATACATATGCTGCTTGTTAGTCTTCTTAGGACTCACTTTTTCATTACTAAAATTGCTACATTTAATTTATATTTATGTTATACAGAATCATACCTAAAATAATCTTTGAATCAAGTATATAATAAATATTTTATAAGGAATGTACTGAGTTGGTCCTAACCCACATCTTCCATTTTCAAGATTTCTCCTTGTTCAAGGACAATTTTAAAATATATTTATATATTATTTAAGGAGGAGATCTTATTCTTCAGTCTAGACAAAGATTCCTAAACAGCATATTTTTTGAACTTCAAAGCTTTTATAAATATTTTTTTAAAAGCATATGGTATTGGCTCATAGAACATGCTTAAGTAAATGCAAAGGAATTGAAATTATTCCATGTAGACTATCAAACCACAGTGCAATGAAATTGGAAATACATGGCAAAAGAAATCACAAGAACTTCATAAACATGGAAATTAAATAGCACCCTCTTGAACAACCAATGGGTCACAGATGAAATTAAAGAAGAAACTAGACAGTTTTTACAGTTGAATGATAATGACAATACAATATAGTGGAACTTGTGGGACACAAGGAAAACAGTCTTAAGAGGGAAATTTATAGTAGTAAATACCCGTATCAGGAAAACAGAGCAAGTACATATAAACAATGTAACGGGGAACCTCAAAGTTCTAGAAAGAGAAGAGCAGGCTAAACCAAAAGCTCCTGTGAGCGAGGAAATTATAAAGATCAGAGCAGAAATTAACACACAAGATTAAAAAAAGTACAAAGAATCAATGAATGGAAGAGTTGGTTCTTTGAAAGACTGAATAAGAGCAGAGGGTTTAGCTCAGTGGCATAAGCAGGAGGTTGTGAGATCAATTACCAATAAAAAAAGTTAATGAAAGATTAAATAAAACTGACAAACTCTTAGCCAACCTTACCAAAAAAAGGAAAGAAAAGAACCAAATCCACCCAATTAGGAATGAAAAGGGCGAAATCACAACAGACTCTGCAGAAATCCAGATCATCTATACCTACTTTGAAAACTTGTGTTCTAACAAGATGGAAAATACAGAAGAAATGGACAGATTCCTAGATACACACAAATTACCAAAGCTGAATCGAGAAGATATAAAAATCCTAAATAACACAATATCAATCAATGAAATTAAAAATGTAATTAAAAATGTAAATGAAATTTAAAATGTAATTTTTTTGTTGTTGTTGTTGGTACTGGGATCAAACTCACAACCTTGTGCTTGCTTGCCAGGCAGGTATTTATGCCGCTGAGCTAAACCCCCAGCCCCTTGAAGATGTAATTAAAAACCTATCAACAGGGTCGGGGATTTGCTCAGCAGCAAAAACGCCAGCCTTGCAAGCCTGTGGTCATGAGTTTGATCCCCAGGACAAAAAACCAAACAAACAAACAAAAAAACCCCAGAAAATCTATCAAAAAAATCATTTCAATCTGATGAAAGCCATCTATGACAGCCAACATCATACTAGATGGACAAAAACTGAAAGCTTTCTTTAAAAAAATCAGGAACAAGACAAAGGTATCCACTGTCTCCACTCTTATTCAACATAGTCCTGGGAAATTTAACTGGAGCAATTAGACAAGAGAAAGGAAAAAAAAAAGGAATAAAGATAGGAAAGGAAGAAGTTAAACTATTATTATTTGCAAATTACGTGATATTCTACTTAGAAGATTCCAAAAACTCCACCAAAAGGCTTCTAGATTTAATAAGTAAATTCAGTAACATAGCTGATACAAAGTCAACACTCGAAAATCAATAGCCTTCCTGTACATAAATAACAAACTCACTGAGTGAGAAATCAGACACACTAAGCCACCTTGTCTTTGACAAAGGTACCAAATACATTCACTGGAAGAAAGATAACCTCTTTAATAAATGGTGCTGGAAAAACTGGCTCTGCACATGCAGAAGATTAAAACTAAACCCATGTTTTTTACTATGCACTAAGCAAAAATTGCAATGTATCAAAGATCTTAACATTAAAACAGAAACATTGTATCTTCTGAAAGATACGATAAAACTCTTAAAGACATTGGTGTAGGCAAAGACTTTATGAAGGAAACCCTGATTGCACTGGAACTGTCGCAAAGAATCAACAACTGGGATCTCATCTTATTGAAAAGCTTTTGGGAGCCGGGTGTAGCAAGAGAAATGACCGACAGAATTAAGAGACAACGCACAATGTGGGAGAAAATTTTTATCAGCTGTACCTCAGACAAAGGATTACTATCAAGAACATATAAAGAACTCAAAAAAATTAGTCCTCCCAAATTTGAAGACCTAATCCAAAAATGGGTATCTGAGATGAATACACACTTCTCAGATGAAGAAATACAAACAGCAAATAAATATGTGAAAAATGTTCAACATCACTGGTCATTCAAGAGATTCAAATTAAAACAACACTGAGATTCTACCTCACCCTGGAAAGAATGGCTGTTATCAAGAAATCAAGCAATAAGAAATGCTGGCAAAGCTGTAGGGAAAAAGGAACCTTCTCCACTGTTGGAGGGAGTGTAGACTGGTACAATCACTGTGGAACTTAGTGTGGAAATTCCTCAAAAAACTAGGACTAGTGGTCCCATTTGACCCAGCTATTCCTCTGGGTACCCAAAAGAACAGAAAACATCGTACCACAGTGATATATGGGCACCCATGTTTATAGCAGCACAATTTGTAATAGCCAGATCTTGGAAACAACCTAAATGCCCACTGACTGAAGAATGGATAAAAAAGATGATATTTTTACACAATGGAGTCATAAAGCAGGATAAACTAGAGATTTTTATAGGTGAATGGATGCAAGTAGAGATCATACTCATAAGTGAAATAAATAAGACATACATGTGTAATCATCATATTGTCTCACTAGTGTGAGAAGTTGAAAGAATTAATATATGTATATGTATATATATTATTTTTAAAAACTACTTAAGATGGTTATACTACTGATTTCTCTGAGTTCACCGAAGAGAAAAATTTGTGCTAGTATTGTTTGGACAATTGAATGCAGATGTCTTGTGCTCCGGGTGAATGATTTGGGGATGACAATGCACAATATATGTACCATTGTTGCCCCCTGATTGACATGTTTTTGAAATTTTGTTATAGTTTTTTTTTTCTTTGCAATAAAATGGATTAAAAAAAACCATACGGTCCTGGAGAATCATAAAGTTTGTCATCTCTAAAACCATAAAATAGTTCATTTAGCTGAAACATCATTAAGTGATTCTACCTAGAAAGAAAACTTGTTAACAAAGGTAGCAAAGTCGTTTAAAGTGTTTTGAGCCCCTTTACCATCTGCTGCTCCTCTGGTTTTTACCTTCGGTCTTGTAACACACAATCAAATTGGAAGAATTCTCTTTGTAACTGACACTGGTGTTTCACACTTAACTTATATATTTGCTTCAGAGTACTTCAGGAGATTAATGAGCAAACTGAAGTCTTCATAGAAGCTTCCAAATTGAATTTTGGGTGGAGTAATATTTTATTTTTTTAATTATAAAAGAAAACATGTTAATTGTAATAATTTTGGAAAATGCAGGCAAAGACAAAAAAGGATATAAAACAATCAATAGCAAATCCACTTGTCAAAGATAAGAAGCATTAACATTTGGTAAATGTATTTTCCACATATAGTTATATAATTTTTAAAGTGCGAATTAGGATGATGCCTTATATATTGTTTTATAACTTGCTTTCTTCATCCGTCAACATGCAATATAATCATTTCCGCATCTGTCATTCTTCTGACATCTGGTTGTATGAAATTCCATTTCCCATCTGAACCACATAATTTAACTACAGTAGCCCTATATTTTATAGCTCTTTAGTTTGTGACCACATTTTTTTGGGTGAGAGAAATAAATTGCAGTGAGCATTCTGGTATATACATACTGGTGTGTTTCTTTGTCCTCTCTTAATGATAAATGGGAATTCATGGCAGCAGAATTTGGAGGGCAAGGGTTAAGAATATTTTTCAGGTCCTTGATCCATATTAAATAACTGAAAACTGACAGCTCCCAGGAGGTGCTCATTAGGAGAGAGAGGTGAATCCTTTAAGTTGGTTTTATGGTTGCTCTTTCCCTAAACTCACCTTGGATTTCTCTTTCTCTTTCTTTCTTTCTTTCTTTCTCTGTCTCTCTCTGTCTCTCTCTCTCTTCCTTCCTTCCTTCCTTCCTTCCTTCCTTCCTTCCTTCCTTCCTTCCTTCCTCCCTTTCTCTCTCTCTCTCTCTCTTTCTCTCTCTCTTTCTCTCTTTCTTCTTTCTTTTTGTCTTTTTGAGATAGGTCTTGCTATACAGTTCAGCCTGCCTTGAGCTCACTTTGTACCCCAGCCTGGTCTCAAACTCACAACAATTTTCCTGCTTTAGCTTCCTGAGTGCTGGGATTACAGGTGTGTGCCACTATGCCTGGCTTTGGATTTCTTATTTCTACAAAGCTGCCTGGTTGTTATGGCATGAAGGAAGTTTTCAAAGAGAGTGGGCTCTGTTTTAAAATGATCACGTTATGGTTTGGGTCTGGAATGCCCCCCAGAGCCTCATGTGTTCTGATGAGAGGCTTTAGGACTGTGACTGGATCATAGGGCACTGCACATAGTGGATTCAACTACCAGACTTTAGCAGCTGTGTTAGCTCTTAGGAGCTGAGGCCTGGTTGGCAGTGGGTCACACACTGGGGTATGATCGCAAGGGTGCATCTGCTGCCCCAGCTCCTCCACTCTATCTCTGTTTCCTGGCCACCAAGCAGCCTCCTTCATCATGCTTTCCTTGCCTAGGAACCAGATGACGACAGACTGAAACCTCTAAAATCCATAAGCCAAAATAAATCTTTGTCAAGTGGAAGGTGTCAGGTATTGTGCCTCAGCAACAAGGAAAGTGACTAACACAGATGATAAAAGCTGAGTTTAAATTGATGGCTGGGCTAGGTGTGGTGGCACATGCCTGTAATCCCAGCACTTGGGAGACTGAGGCAGGAGAATCACTGCAAGTTTGAGTCCAGCCTGGGCTACAAGGCCAGCCTGAAGTGCACAGTGAGACCCTGTCTGGAAAAAAAAGAAAAAAAGAATTGATGGCTGGAAACAAATGTAAACAACAATCCAAAGAGAGATTTGTGAAATCTTAAGCTATTTCAATTGAGATGGTTTCAGAGAGTAGCTGCCCAAACGATAGAGCAAAGAAATAAACACATTTTCTTCAACTTTCTTTTTCTGAGTATGTAAAATATGCTGTATAACTAGCTGTACAGGTGACACACAGCACAACTCCAGGAAAATGTGGCACAGATGAGAATATGACCAGTTCACCTTCAGGTGATAATGTGGCAGCCTCTGGAGATGGCACACAAGACTTAGATGTATAGAACAAGAAGTACAGAGTAAGAAGTTAGTTTTTGTGCCACCTGTGCCCCAGCTGTCCTTCCTAGGTTAACAACTCATTAGTCTTTGGGTGTCCTTCCCAAGATGCTCAATGCACATACAAATATTTACATATATATATATATATATATATATATATATATATATATATATATTTCTGATACGTATAGTGGTATATTAGAGATCCTAGGACTGGAAGTATAGATCAATGGAAGGGTGCATGCTTAGCATAAGTTAGGCCTGGGTTCGAATCCCAGCACAAAAGAAAGTCAGACACTGTACTACTCCTTTGTTCTTGATTTTTTTCACACACCAACAGATATCAGTATGTCTTAGGCTACCTCCTCTTTTTTAACAGCTCAATGGTGTTCCATTGTATGAATTTTCAGGGATCAGAAATCGCTTGAACCAGTTTAAAGACAATCAGGGGACCTCTAGAGGCAGATTTGGGCCAGAATCCAACCATTAGAGTGGAAAAGGCACCCGCAGTTTGTCAGGGAGCAGCACCCCTTGGCTCTAAATCACAGCGAGGATCTGCGTTTTTGTTTTGTTTTTTTGAGACAAGATCTCAATATATAGCCCAGGCAGACCTCAAACTCACAGCAATCCTCCTTCTGAGTGCTGTGAGTGCTGGGATTCCAGGCATGTGCCTGAGTGCATTTTTAAATTTAAACATGAAGTTGATGATACTTCTTCTTTTTTTCAGGAGGGTGGGTGGGTGCTGGGGATGGAACCCAGAGTTCTGCGCATGCTGAGCATGCACTCGATCACGGAGCTACATCCCTAATCCTTCTAGGACAGGTAGCTAAATTACAAAATAATATATGGTCAGAGGAGGACTAGACTCTCCAGGAAGTCAGTGAAAAATATGGACGTCAGAATTCTGCCTGGAGGTGCATCTGAAGAAATCAAGGCCTCAAGGCAGAGTCCCAGTGGCCAGGCTTTCATACTTCCCTAAGGGATAAGCAGGACTTGAGGCTATTAGTTCATGTCACCCAATCCCCTAAGTTCAGAGAAGCATCACTCAGATGAGTGAGCAGAACAGCTGGGCCCATCCCTTTCCAAAATGTTCCTGTTTTTCAAGTCATAAATAAGCTAATTAATGCTACGTGAACCGCTTCCTTATTGGATCAATATTAGCTAAGTGGCTAAACTTGTAATCATGTTGGTTGATTTTAGCTTGACCTACCTTGTATTCACATTGTAACTTCACTACATAAATCACCCCTGACAATGGGCGCCTGTGGCAACCCACTTGGGACCCCTCCTGTCTCTCAGGAGATGTTCCTATTCCTCAGTAAGCCTCCCAGGAATCAAACTCAAGACCACTTGCCAGGCAGGTGCTGCACTGCTAAGCTTTACTCCAGCAGTTTTCTTTTGTTGTTGATTTTTTTTGTTTTTTGTTTTTGTTTTTTTGAGACAGGGTCTCACTATGCAGTTCAGGCTGGCCTTGAACTCACTTTGTAGTCCAGGCTAGTCTTAAACTCACGGTGATCCTTCTGCCTCAGCCTCCTGAGTGCTGGGATCACAGGCATGCACCAAAGCCTTTCCTACTCTTAATTTCCTTTGTCTTTTAGAATTTATTCTTCAATTTCAAGCTACATGAATTCAACACATCTGACATCTAGCAGGTTGGGAGTTAGATTTCTCCTATATCACTTATGCTTTTAAATAAAACTTACATGTGCCAAGAATGTTGAATTTAAAGACATTTATCAGATGAGAGGAACTGAGTTAGCACTGAAATGTTATAAACTGGAACAGTTAATTCAGCATCTGCAGACTTGTGGTTATTTTATACAAAAGTACTTTGAGATGAAAATTGGTGATTGTCGGTGGAATCAGTTCCTGAGATCTGGTGCTACCATGCTTAGTTTTCGGTACCGCTTTAGACAGAGGCCGACTGAAAGGTCTCTTGCCTCCATGCATTAAGGCAACAATGAACACTATGGTTTGAGATGACCAGCAGGACTTGTGACAGCAAACCGTCTTCACAATGGCCTTATGACCCAAGCTGGGCCTGTTTTCACTGCATTCTGTTTTCCACAGTTAAGAATTAATGTTCTCCAGGCCAGGCATGGTTGTTCATGCACTTGGAGGCTGAGGCAGGAGGATCATCACAAGTTCAAGGTCAGCACAGGTTACATAGTGAATTCAGCTTGAACTACATAGTGAGACACACACACACAATAAATAAAATAAAGTAAAACAAAATAAAATAAAGCAAAGAATTAATGTCCTCCAGGACTCTGAAGACAGATGATCTGGGCACAATAAAGAGACAGAAGGATCTAGCTATGGGTGTGGGTGGGGAAGGATAGGGCTTTCCTTCCTCCATACCCACCCCCTGCTTTATAAGGGTAATAGACGCTTATTCGTTTGTTTTGTTTTGCTTTTTGACACTGTTGAAAATGTCTTTTAATAGGCCAGTAATTTTTATACAGATATTGCAATTATAATTCATAGACGCATATTAAAAATATTCTTGGGCTGGGCATGTAGCTCTCTGGTAAAGCATAAACTTACTTAACATGTACAAGGCCTGGGTTTGATACCAGAATCACAAACAAATAAAAAATAAAAATAATTCTGGCTCATTAGTGTATTTGTCTAATATCTAATGGCTCCAAAAGTATTTCATTTCAGCTTGCTCATGAAGGTAACTTTGGGATGATTCCAAGGAGGCTCATATTAAATACATTTGGTGCCCACTTAAACTATTGAATTCAATGATATTGAGCAGTGTGATCACATTTCTCTTCAAAATAGATTCATGCATAAAGTTAAGTTTACTCGAGTTAATTTTTAATTCTGAGACAGTAAATGAAGTAGGCCAACAAAGGAAATTTATTAAGAAACCTCAGATCTTCATTCATGTTCTAATACTAAAATAAATGCATGATACAAATGTATGGCTATTGTTCTCGAAAATACCTGGAAGGTTAGAATGTTCAGTTTTCCATTAAGATTTTTGCTGTTGTGTTTAGAGAACACCAAGAGGCAGACTGTTCTCTCAGGAGGGAGCACACATTTACTGAGCTCTTCAGACTGACATATAAAACCCAAACTCCAAAATACTGATCCATAATGAGAAACATAGAGTTGCTCAGACCTGAGACCTTGTATTAGCATCACAATGACTACATTTCCTCCCAGCAGGTGCACTTTCTAAATATCTTGTAGGCCATAAAACAAGTTGCAATTATTTTAGAAGCAAGCAAGTTATAAAATTAGTGTTTTCTCTGATCAAAATTGAGTTAAATTAGAAATAAATAGCAGAAAGATCTGTGGAAAATCTCCAAATACCTAGAAACTAAGTAATAAACTATGTAATTTGTTGAGAATGAAAGGGAAATTTAGAAAGTATTTAAAATTGTATGAAAAGGAAAGCAACATGTCAACATTTGTACGTTCAACCAGGGTAGACTGTAAAGGGAAATTTACTGTACTAACCACCGATATTAGAACAAAAGAAAGCCTTAAATCAAGGACCTCAGATTTCACCTTCAGAAACTAGACTCAAAAGTGCAAATTAAAACAAAAATACAAAGAAGAAAGAAAATAATATTGAGAACAGAAAAGAATGAAACAGAAAACAAAACATCAGCAACAAAATAGAGAACATCATGAAATCAAAAGCTAGTTCTTCCACAGGATCAATAAAATTGACAAACATCTGATCAAATTCATGAGAGAGAAAAAGAAGAAGGAGAAAACACAAACTGTCAATATTAGGAATGAAAGAAAAGACATCATCACAGGTCATATAGATGCTAAAAGAACCACAAGGCAATGTGACAGAACAACTTTTTGCCAATGCATTTAAACCAGGAATAGAAGGGAATGTCCCCAACCAGATAAAGGGCATCTATGAGAAACCCACTGCTAACATTAGGCTTGATGTTGTAAGAGTGAATGCTTTCTCCTAAGACCAGAGCAAGCCAAAGGTACCTACTCTAACCACATCTATTTAACACTGTGCTGGAGGTCCTAGAAAGTTCAGTAAGGAAAAATAAAGAAAAAAGGATCAGCAGAGATTTGTTCATTATTATGTAGAATATCCTAAGCAATCCAGAAAACAATACTAATTATAAATTAGAATTATAAATGAGTTTAGCAAGCCCACATACATATATAAGGTCAACATAAAAAAGCTTATTAAACACACATTTAACAATGGTCTAGAAATTTCTCTCATAGATATTTTTTGATTGTTTTTTGAGATAAGATCTTTCTATGTAGCTCAGGCTGGACTTGAACTCACTATGTAGCTCTGGCTGACTTTGAACTTGCAGCAATCCTCCTGCCTCAGTTTCCTGAGTGTTGGGATCATGCATAGATACTAACCTAAGAGAAATGAAAACAGATTCACATAAAGGCTTGTCCATGAATGTTTATAGCAGCTTACTTCTAATAGCCAAAAAGTGGAAATACTCTAAATGTCCATCTCTATCTCCTGGTAACCAGATAAATAAATTGTGGCATATTGATAAATGAAATACCACACAGCAATAAAAGGAAAGAAAAGTAGTGATGTGCACAACAAAATAGATGGATCTCCCAAGAATAAATGCCAAGGGAAAGGAGCCAGATACAAACTACTGTATATGGTATTATTCCATTTACATGATATCCTAGGAAAAGTCAAAACTATAGCTATAAAAAGCCAAAGGAGGCCAGGGATTTAGCTCAGTGGCATAAGCACCTGCCTGGCACTGCCGGAGAGCATAGCATGCAGTTGTGAGTTCGATCCCCAGTACCAAATAAAAAAAAAAAAAAACCAAAAGAGGTCTTTTCTGGGGCACTGGAAATATTTTATGTCACAATACAGTAGACATCATATGATTGTATATGTGTCAAAAGTCATCTAATTATACATTTAAAAGGCCATATCTTATAGAGTATAAATTAATCTGAATGAAGCAAGATCCATCATCCCAGTATTTCATAAACTTTGAATTTCCATAGAGAAAAATGGGTGACAGAGAAAAATTGGGGAATCAGAGTAGCATCCTACTTCTTAAGGGGAATACTGGAGGTCAGAAGCAGTAGTGTACACCTATAACTCCAGATACTCTGGAGACTGAGGCAGGAAGATTAAAAATTCCAGGTTAGGCTTGGCAACAGAGTGAATTCTTGTCTCAAAATAAAAAGGGCTAGGGTTGGACCTCAGTGGTAGAGTACTTGCCTGGCATGAGCAATTCCCAACACTGCCAAGACACAGACAGGCAAAAAAAAAAAAAAAGAGTGGAATATTGGAATCTAGAAGATAATTAAAGCTGGGCATGGTGGCACACACCTAAGTCCCAGCACTTGGGAGGCTGAGACGGGAGGATAATTGTGAGTTTGAGACCAGCCTGAGCTACAAAGTTAGCTCAAGGCCAGAGTGAACTGCATAGTGAGACCCTGTCTCAAAAAGACCAAGAAAAAAAAAAAAGATAATTAAGAAAGTCCTTCAAAATTCTGAAGAACTTTATAACCAGCTAAACTGTTAACCAAGTTTGCAGATAGAATATAGATCCTCCACCTACTCTGATGATATACACTGACACAAGGGCCTTCTACATGCTAGCAAGCACTCTGCCATTGAGCTACACTCCTGGTTATTTTAATTTTTTTTATTTTGAGTTACCCAGGCTAAGTTTTCCAGGCTGGTTTTGAACTTGTGATCTGCCAGGCTTAGCCTCCTGAGAAGCTGGGAATATAGATAGATGTGCATAACCACACTCTACCTTTCTTTACCAAAAACATATCTTATTTTTTATGTATACTTAGTATACAGTGTTTGCTCTATTACTTCAAATTTTTCTTATTCTTTTTTAATTAAATTTTTTTCTTTTAGGATTTAAATTTCACATAGTAATTAGATTTTTTTTTTTTTTTTTGGTACTGGGGATCGAACTTACAACCTTGCACTTACTAGGCAAGTGCTTGAGCTGCAGAGCTACATCCCTGACCCTTAATTAGAATTTTCATATCCTCGTTTTTCATTATGGCATAGGACATGTTTAACAGACTCAAATATCTTTTGTTCATTTGCAATAAAAAGTAAAGTTGGGCTGGGGATTTAGCTCAGTGGCATACGTGCCTGTCTGGTAAGCATGAGATTGTGTTTGATCCCAGTACCAAAAAAAAAGGAAGAAGAAGAAGAAAAAGTAAGAAGTCAAAAATATACAAGCTCAAAATTATGTTCAATAACTAATGTGTTGGCTATATACATATTTTTTTTCTTTTTTTTTTTGTACAGGGAATTGAACTCAGGGCCTCATGCTTGCCAGGCAGGTGCTGTGCTGCTGAATTTCATTCCCTGCCTGGTATTACATATGTCTTTCTTTCCTTTTTATTTTATTTTTTGTACCAGGACTGTACCCAGGAATGTGTTATTACTGAACTGCATCCCCAGCCATATTTAATTTTTTAAATTTTGAGTCAGGGTCTGCTGAGTTGCCCAAGCTAGCCTGAGCTTTCCATCCTCCTGCCTCAGACTCTCCAGTAGCTGGGATTAACATAATACCTCATTCACTAATGATCTAGATATTGTGGAATAGCTTTATTTAATTTAACTTATCAAAAATATTTTTAGTAGACATATCTTAGCTGGGCATGGTGGCACATGCCTGTAACCCCAGTACTCAGGAGACTGAGGCAGGAGGATCACTTCGAGTTCCAGGCCAACCTGGAATACATAGCAAGACTCTGTCTCAAAAAAACAAAAACAAGAACAACAGAAAACCAACTCACAGCACTCCAAAGATCAGCAACACCCCAAAGATTTCCCAAGAGTAGCCAATGAATGTAGACACTCATTGTTAACACGGCAGGGAGGCTTGAGACAGTGCAGACAAAGTCCCCTGAGGACTGGCACGGGAGGGAGAGTGTTCTGGATGCTCTGCGAGCTGGTGAGCTGCCTTCCAGACTCAGCTACTTTTGTCCCCATCTGGAGATCAGAGATATTCTCTCCAGTCACAAAGCCACACTCTCAAGACATAAAACAAGATGAAAGAAGCATCTCGTTATGATTTTCCTCCTGTGACAAACCACACAGACAGATATGTGGTTTGATTGAAAAGTATGGTGAGAGTTAAAATTTCAAAGTTTGTTACAGTAAAAGACACATTGCTATTCATCCCCCTCAAAATCTTCTCCCTCCCTTTGCCCGCACTTATCCCATCACTCTTGTCACTTTCTGAAGCAGCTCCGGAAGTCCTCGTTCATGAGTGCCTTTAGTTACTGTGCTGTGACTGCCTCAGTGTCCTGCAATGATTCAACGTATTTACCTTTTGTGGTCATTTTGACTTTGAGGAAGATCCAAAAGTCATGTACTGCCAGATCCTATGAATAAAGTAGACAAGGACTCATTGAAATATTTTTACAAACCTGCCTTTCTGTTGGATGGCACTTGACAATAGCATTTGCCGTATGTTTTTTTAACATATTTCACAAAGACACTCATGAAAGAGAACTTCCAGAACTGCTTCAGACAGTGCCAAACGCAGTGGGATAAGTATGTTATGTTTGAAGCAAGGGATAGCATGTTGGAGGGTGTTAGTGGCAATGTGCCTTTTACTGTGATGTATTTAAGATGTAAACACTCACAGTATATATTCTGATTATTCCCTATGTGAGGAAAGGAGGCTGTTCTGTGAGGCTATACAGCCCAAATTCACAAGATTCATCATCCAAAGAACTGACTCTTATAAATGTTTTTCTCCTGCTAATCTAAATTCAAAAAGGAAAGGACAAGGAAAAAACTTTTTTTTACTTTTCTCTCTCAACTGGGCACTAGAGAGAGAGAGAGACCCAGGAGTGCTGTCCTTCGTAGGAATTCCCACCTTCTGCCAGCTTTTGCCAGGTTTCCTAGGCTTCAGAACAAGCAGGGTGCCTCAGCCTTTTTAGGGTCCCATCCTTGTTACTAGAAACAGTAGGAAAGAAAAACTCCCCAGCACTCCTAGCTGGGCCTTAGAGTTAACTGAATGTAGCATAGGAGAAAAATGTAACAGAAACTTTATGTGGCATAGGAACCCTCAAAGAAATGAAGGCCCCGAGGAGCTGTTATTGGCAGTTACTTACATTCTGGGTTGTCATAAACCGTGAAAACGTGATATGCAAAGGAATTGGGCTTGAGTGATTAACTGGGTAGAGTAGTAGCTAGGAAGATAAGTGCTAGATTATCAAGGCTGGTTTGTGCAGAATTCCTGATATCTCAGCTTTATTCTCCTTAATGATAAAGTGGTAGCAACACCCTAGTATGGACAGGGCATCTTTCATATGGGAGGATTCAAGCAGAAACTGCATGAAGGTCAAAGTCGTATTCCTGCCCTTACTGTTTTTCAGGTCCTTTGTTTTTCTGAACTAGGAACTGAGCCTGGGGAGTACTGAGCTACACCTGCAGGCATGCTCCACCCACCCCCACTTGAAAACATTTTTACTTTGAAAAAGTGAAAAAGGGTCTCACTATATTTAATGGGAAGGCCTTCAATTTGTAACCTTCCTACTTATTACCTCAGCCTGGCTGCTGGCACCTTCAACTTTTCTTTCTTTTTTTTTTTTTTTGTACCAGGAATTGAACTCAGGACCTTGGGCTTGCCAGGCAGGTGCTTATGCCACTGAACTATATCCCCAGCCCAAATATCTTGAATTTAAAAATCAATATGATAAGGGCCGGGTTAGCTCAGTGGCCTAAGCGCCTGCCTGGCAAGCACAAGGTCATGAGTTTGATCCGTGATACCAAAAAAAAAAAAAAAAAAAAAAAAAAAAAAAAAAAAAAAAATATATATATATATATATATATATATATATATATATATATGACACAGTAGCATATTTTAACCTTTTCCATTGAAATATGTAAGGTATAACTTGTCCAAGATTTAATACATGGTCTTGGTGATATGTACAATGTGTTGTACCCTGGCCTTTTTATTTTTTATTTTTTTGCTTTTTATGGCAATGGATAAATTATTTAACAGTATGGAGGAAATAATAGCACCTATTTCAAGGGTTGTTGTAAGGATTAAAAGTAGCAGGATTAAACTGAGGTAGATTTAATTCATTTATCAATTTTAAAGTTATGAAAACAAAGTCATAAGCACAGGCATGATGGCTTTCCCCATAGTTTTAAATAAATGGACTACAAAAATGAATTGATCTAGCATGTAGTATATAACTGTGTTTTTGTTAGTGGGGAATAGACAACATTTAATAAAATAAGATAAAAATGGATTAATATTTGAATATTTTATCCCATGATTTGATACAAATATCTTATAACTATCTTATTGAGTAACACATCAGATTTAAGAGAGGTTATATAAAAGTTTTATCTGGGTTTTTTTAGCCAACGTGTCATGACAAATTTAAAGATTCTAAAAAAATTTTTTTTTTGAGACTGGGTCTTCTGTAGTTCAAGCTGGACTTGAACTCACTATGTAGCCCAGGTTGGCCTCAAACTCATAGCACTTTAATTACATTTAAAATAATCAGGGACAATCCACTTTCTAGGCCCCCTTCTGTTGGTCTTAGACAGAAGCTTTCTTTCTCTTGATAAATTCTTTCTACTCTAAAAAAATCCCAAAAATCAAACCAAACAAACAAACAAACAAATCCAACTAGCTGGACGTGGCAGCTCACGCTTGTAATCCCAGAATTTGGGAGACTGAGGCAGTAGGATTGCTGTGAGTTTGAGACCAGTGTGGGTTACATAATGAGTCCAAGGCCAGCCTGCAGCATGTGAGAGTGATCTGGCTGTGACATTTGTCACCCTACTGATGGCCAGGGTTGATCTGTCTGGCATCCCTTTCTCTCTCAACACTCTTTGTGTGTCCCTTCCAAAGCTGGGTGCTTGTTCTGAGGACAACTACACCCATAGAGAAGGACCATTTCCTAGATCGAGGGGTCTTTTGCTACAACCTCCAAATAAGCGCTCAAGGCCAGCCTGTACTATAGAGGGAGACTGTCTCAAAAAAAAAAAAAAAGAAAAAGAAAAAGAAAAAAGAAAAATATCAACTGGGGGTGTAGCTCAGTGACAGTGTTTGCCAACCATATGCAAGATCTTGGGTTTTATCCTCAATCCTGAAGCAGGAAGATTGCAAGTTCAGTGCCAGCCTGGGAAACTTAGGAACACTCTCAAAATGAAAAATAAAAAGGGTTGAGGATTGAGCTCAAGGATAGAACACATACTAGTCATGCACAAGGCCCTGAGTTCAATTCCCAGTACAGCAAATATGTTGTTAAAAATGAAGTAATCAACTATACCAGCCATTTCAGCATCTTTCTATTGTGCTAATGATGTGACCTTGGAAAAGGTTTTGAGAATAACTAAAAATAATTATATTTAAGTCTGTAAAAAAACATCTGGCATTAAAAAAATACTAGATTTTCTTTGAGCTTTGCAGCCTTAAAATCAATGCTTTCTTTGATAATTTTTAGGGAATGAAAAAAAAATCCTTATTCTTGCCATTCAACTGTACTGTATATTTTATTCAGACCATAACAATGTACGTCCAATACCCCATAACTAAAGCCAAGTTTCATTCTTAATGAAAGTATGTCAGAGCTAAGACTGAGTTCTTTGTAATCATTGAAGGCGATTTCCCCTATGCTTGATGCCTCTATAGGTATTATTCACCCGATGGTGCCATTAAATCAAATTTGAGATAAACAAAACTTTCTTTTGGAAAGTTGAAGGAATATTGTGAACACAGGCTCTTTTCCAGATAGGTTGGTTTCAAGAAAGAAGATGCATGGAATGTGGGTACTGATACACTGGTTTCCCCAAAGCTCTCCATAACTGAACACTCCTAGAGAGTGACACTTCTGTCCCTCCAGGCTCTGTGAGAACCCCATCCAAAGACCACTGCAGTGGACTTAAAAATGTCTTAATGTGCTTTAAGAAAATATTGCCATCTAGTGGCAACTACTCAAGTAGTAGACACAGGGACCTAAGGTTCCCTTGACCCTTTGGAGACACTGTGAATTTAACCTCTAATAGCAAAATACTTTAAATTCTTATGTTATACTTAACATTTTTATTTCTACAAAATTATCTTTTTAAACATTCCAAGAGAGCCTTATTAAGACATTATTTACTCCTACAAATGAGACAATTGAGTGTCAGAGAGGGTAATTTAATACCCCAAATCACCTTTTCATTTGTTAGTTTAAAATCCACTTATCAGCTTGGTGTGGTGGTGCCCACCTATAATTCCATTTGAGGCAGGAGGATTGCTGCAAATTTGAGGTCAGACTAGGCTATATAGCAAATTCAAGGCCAACCTGAGCTACATGGCAAAACCTTGTATCAAAAAATTTTTTCATTTATCAAGCACTACTATGTGACTGTCATTACCCTTGGCTTGGAGCAGGAACATGGGTTATGGATAAATTCAAAGAAGTCTAAAATATATATCCTTAAATCATTCTCAGTCTAACAGGGACATTTATCAATGGTGGAATCAGAATCTGTATATAGGACTACTAACGTGTATCAGTGTTCTTCCTGTCACACTGGGTACAAGAAACAAATGGCACAGTATATACCATGATGCAAAACTGTAAATAAGTGTGTCTGGCTGACCCCTAGAGTTCTCGAAAGATTGGATGAGGTCAGTCACAGTGGAAGGCACTTCCCACACAAAATGGCTCACTGAATTCAACTATCAGCTGAAGAGGGTGACGGTCCTCTCTCCTTTTGAATCTGTGGCTTATAATCTGCTGTGGGCTTGGAAACCAGAAAGGAACAATTATTAAAAGTGTGTTTATCATGAAAGCAAATGACCCAACTGAAAATTCCAGAAGCTCCCTGGGGAGCACTGGGTGTGACCTTTAGAGCGCAAACTTCATTACTTCTGTTTGGGCCCCTCTTGAGACGTCCTTAAAATGTCCTTTCTGTGTGCTGAGACCGCTGAGCTTAGCAGCGAGCTCTGAGTGGGCAGCGTTACCACAGAACAGACAATGGTGCCCCCGAGAGCACAAGGTGGCACCCTTCTCACAGCCTGCCCGCCTCCTCCCAGTCAGGCGCTCTCACCTAATGCGCACCACAGAAACTGAGCTGCTGTTCTGTGTGCTAAACCTTCCAGCTCAAGCTGTGGTAAGTAGCTTGCCCTGTCCCTCCCTCCACACATGGCTGGCTCATCTTTCAGAACTCAGCTTAAATGTCACCTTCTCAGAAAGCCCTTTACCGACTTCTCTGCCTGACATGGAGCCCATCCTGTACCATATTCTACCAGCATCTCTCTATGCCAACCAAACCTCAGCACTTAACAGCCCTCTGACACACTCCGCTATGCCCATTCTATTTATGATCTCTCTCACTCCAGCCAGAATGTAAGCCTACTGAGGACAAGTATTGTGTTTCCTTGGCTCATTTCTGTATCCTTGCCACATGGAACTTGGCTTGGCATGCGGTGGCAGGCAATAAATATCTGTGAATCAACTGAGTGAAAACTCTCCCACTTTCTCCATTGGCCATTCTCAATAAACCCAGCCAGACTGGCCTGATTTTTCATAAATAGATTTTAACAGCTTTACTTGGCAGCTCAGGAAGCTGGAGTGCCATTGCCAAGAAATAGACTTCCAAGTCACCTTCCCAGGGCCCATGCTTCTGGGACTGGCAATCAGACATGGATTGGGTACGTTAGCTTGGGACTTCCTAATGTGCCCTGCCCCATCATCTAACTGTCAGGTAGGACTGGCTGGCAAAGCCAGGGGCTCATTCTAACTGGCTCAGCTCCCTGCCATGCCTGACCACGAGCCGCACTCCGAGACACTGGTGCTCCAGCCTCCGTGCCCTACTGAGTAAATCATGCCAAGTTTATCCCTGCTAGTTGGAAGAGTGGGGACAGCTTGGAGGAAGAACTGCACAGATCCAGGGAAGGGCTGAAAAGATACCAACTTGCAGTGGGAGCAGTGGGAACTAGGAAGGAGCCAGGTCCCCCAGACCAGCTATCTCGGAGACAGCCAGGAACACTTAGCTGGTTTGAGTGCTACTGGAAAGCAAGCTATGAAGACCCCTGTTCTGCCGTCTTACAGGGACTCAAGGTGGATCAGGCAACTTCCCTCCATGAGGAAACACGAGCCAGCAGCGACCTGCTCCTAGGGCATCCAGTCTTCCCAGCACACTGCCTGTCTCCACTGCCTCACTTGATTCCACCTTCCTGAGCTCGCTCCTTCCAAACCCATCACATACCCACACTTTCTCACTGACCACTTTTCTTTCCTTTTTTTTTTTTCTCTTTCTTTTAGTTTAGACAAGGTCTCTCTATGCAGTTCAGGATGGCCTTGATAGCCCAGGTTGGCCTCTAACTCACAGTGGTCCTCCTGCCTCAGCCTTCTCCTGAGTGCTGGGAGCACAGTGTTGTGCCACTATGCACAGTTCACTTAGCACTTCTCAGTTCACCTTTCAGCCCCTTTGATGTAATAAGTATTTCCCTCCCACATCTTTGCAATTGCTGTTCTGTCTCTATCCCCATACGAATGACAGTCCTCTCAACTAACGTGGTATACTGCCTTCTGGCTCCTGTTTTCACTTCTTAATCTACCTGAAGTATATTTGCCAATGTAACCAAAGGTTTATCTGTTTCTAAACGTGCAGGTTTATCTAAGGGGCAATGATGTTTGTGAAGAACACAGTCGCTCTTCCCAGTTAACCAAACCTTTGTGTTTCTGAGGAACATTTAAAGTTTTCATCATATAGATCTTGTACATTTCCTGGCAAATTTATCCTGGGAATTTATATTTTGTTGTTTTGTTGTTGCCATTATGAATGGTGTTTTCCCCCCATTATTGGATTCTTCCTTTAATTTACAGTGGATTTTCCACTTGATTGTCTTGAGTGCTGTGGATATATAATCATTTTTTCTATAAATACTTTATACTCCTTTTCCAAGGATACTCTATAGTTTTTTTTCAAGTTTTGATGTCATCAATTCCTGTTATCCAACTGCACTAACACATCTAGAACGACTTTAAATGACAACGGTGAAAATAAGCACCTTTGTCCTTTTTGGGGAGGTTGAAACAGGGCTTCACTGTACAGTTGAGGCTGGTCTTGAACGCGCTATGCACCTGAGACTGGCACAAACTAATAATGACTCTCCTGCCTCAGTCCCCTGAGAGCTAGGATTACAGGCATGACCCACGCACACAGCTGGAATGCTCAATGTTATCCCCAGGCTTTGCAAATTTGCCCTTGGAACACGTTTCCAGCTTTGCTGAGGACCCTTCTCACTCCCCGCAGTCTCACTTGCAGAGGACTCTCAGCTCCTGGAAGGTGCTAAGTACCTCCCACCTCCACACTCTGACTTCCCCTTCACAGTCTGGCTTCTTGCTTCCTCAGGAAAGGCTACCCTGACACCTCAGCCCAAGTGTTATGTTCTTGCATCTTCTCCTTTTTAAAATTTATTTATTTATTCTTTTTGAGACAGGGTTTCTCTATGCAGTTCAGGTTGGACTTGAGCTTACTTTGTAGCCCTGGGTGGTCTTGAACTTGCAATGATCTTCCTATCTTAGCCTCTTGAGTGCTGGAATTACAAACGTGCACCCCTATACCTGGCTTGCATCCTCTCCCTTCCTTTTCACGGCCCTTTTCATGGTGGGACACTTATGATACTTACATATAACTATTCATATAATTTCTTATTGTGTGTCTTTCCTATTGGATGGTGAGTTATAGATGTACAATTCTACCTTGTCAGTTCTGTTCAAAACTATCTGTTAGGGCTGGGGGTGTAGTTCAGTGGTAGAGAGCTTACTTGTATAGCATGTGTGAGGTATTGTGCTATAAAAAAGCAAACAAAAGATCTATTTGTTAAATAAATATGTATGAATGATTCATAATGTGAATAAGACACAAGGACTGTGTTACTGTGTTCTTATATCGCTATAACAAACAAAAACACTGAAACAACACCCCTGGATTAGGAGGCACGTTTATTTTATGTCAACAGGCACTGATCAGGATCATTCCCAAGGTATCAGGCCTTGATCTCAGTGGTCTGGTGCTTATACGGGATAAGCAAGCAGGAAATACAGAAGCAGAATGGCTTGTCAGTTGGGGATTGGGTCTGACAATATGTATGTATCATAGTGACCAGCAATCAGCCATTTCTAAGAAACAGTGTAACAGGAGCTGTAACCAGAACTGTTACCTGGACAACTAATAGACTGAAGTAGACTGGTTGGAGGTGGTGGGCATCTTCCACTACAGTATAAGAAGCATCTCAAGAGTGAGTGTGAAGGTTTTTTTGTTTTTGTTTTTGTTTTTTTGGTGGGGGGGATTGAGACAGGGTCTTGCTCTGTAGTGTAGGCTGGCCTTGAACTCTCAGCAATTCTCCCACCTCAGCCTCCTGAATGCTGGGATTACTATGCTGACTTTGAGTGTGATAGTACACATATGTAATCCCAGCACTCTGGGAGGCTGAAGCAGGAGTATCACTCATTCAAACTTAGAAATATAATATCTCAGCTCTGGTAAGTGGCTGTGGCCTGACAAGCCGAGGCCGCTCCAGAGCTGAGGTCCACGCCGTGTTGGAACTTGGGGCACTGGGAAAACAGGCAGCCAGCTCACTGCTCTGCTAAGCGGCTGTGAGCCGACTGGCATGCAGGCCAAGAATCAAACATCCACTCCCCACTCCCCCACCCCCCCATTAGTAAGTGAGAGCCAGAGATCTGAGTATCTCTTGGGAGGATGAACATATACTATACAGCAAATAAGGGGGATTTCCTTCTACCATCTCTTTGAAGGCAAAAATTGTTAGCACTGTTTTGCTCTGTTCTGATTAATGGTATTGCTCTATTCAATATTCTGTTTTTATAAGTTTGGTATTTCCTTCCATTTTGCTGTACCTGGGTTGAAAGAACAACTATTGTGAAGAAAACTAGATAACACTATGGTACCTATTACTGTTATCCTGGTAATGTGCAGTGAAGTTCTGTTTCAGTTTCACTACACTGTCTCAACTGGCTTTGTTCTGTCTTGTTCTGCTGTATTTTATTACCCTCAAAAAAAAGGGGGGGCTGGGGATTTAGCTCAGTGGCATAAGCGCCTGCCTGGCAAGTGCAAGGTCATGAGTTCGATCCCCTGTACCGCAAAAAAAAAAAAAAAAAAAAACCTCAAAATAAATAAACAAATAATCAGTCTAAAAGGGCTGGGAATGAAGCTCACTGAGAAGTCCCTGGTTTTAATTCCCAGTACTACACACACAAATAAGAAACATCTGCAGTTCTGAGACTGCATAATCATGAGCAAGGAGTGTCTTTGCAAGGGGAAAGGAGATGATTTCAAAGGAAGCCCATTAGAAAGCAAGCATCTGTCCTTATACTGGAGAGTGAAGAAATGTCAAAGTCTAATCCAGCTAACCCAAAGATATTCCCAAGTGCCAAAATGGAACAATCAGCATAAGAAAAAGAACTACAATAGACTGCGGCACTTTACATATGCTCACCCCATGACAATATTTTGCACACAAAAACTCAGAGTAAACCTTCTAAAAGATGGCAATCAGCTTATCCTTTTGAAAACAGGTAATAAAGAGAAAAAAAAAATCAAGTCTTTATTCTGCTTTTCTTACAGTGAAGGATGTATTCCAGTTAATGAAGAAAAATGATAGAATTAAAATATCACAATTTTGTAGCCTAACTTGAATTAATGGATCTAGCAACGATTATCAATGACTGATCACATAATTATCTAGTATTTTGGCCAAATACAAAGTACACAACCCAATGTACAAGAACAGCAGAAAACTGAAGGATGTCTTCTGATATATGATGGGGATTCAGTGAACAAAGTCCAGACTAGAAAACTTTACAGGTAGAAAACTCTCTCTTTTCTTCCCCCCCTCCCTCCTTCCATCCCTCCCTCCCCCTCTCCCCCCAGGGTTGAACTCAGGCCTCCCACTGTACCACTGAACTACACCCTCAGAGCATGACCTGATTTTTTCTAAAGACAAAAGTTCATGAAGAATAAAAATAGAAGTGGGAGGAAACTTAACTCTTAAAGACTTGAAGACCTCACTACCATTTGCATTGTGTAGACCTTGTTTGTAACTGGTATTTGAAGATGTTGGAACCGCTGGGTTTATTTAGGTGTTATAATGGCATTGTGCTTACTATTATTTTTAGATTTAGAGATATATGGGAAAATATTTACAAATGAAATGATGTAATGTCTGGTATTTGCATCAACTTAATCCCAATGGAGGGAGTGTGGGGGGGATAAAAATGACACAAAGGAGCCTATGAATCAACCATTGTTAAAAACTATTTGAGAATTTGTTATATGAGTCTGCTTCTTTTGTGTATGCTTAAAATTTTCAATTATATAACAGGTCAGAATTTTAAAATTAGTAGAAAATGAAATAAAACAAAAACACAACTTTTTTTTTTGGCCGTCAATGTATCAGACTCAGAGCTAAAGCCTAAATTGTAAGAAGTATTTTTATTTTTTTCTTTTTATGAAAAGAAGTATTTTTAGAAGAATGTAAATCTGATGCTGAATGCTAAGCTCTTGTCATGTGGGGTCTGGAGAAGCTGTGGGGAATCAGCAGAGAGCGTTTCACAGCCCGAGGCCTTCAGTCCTGTGACAGCCAGATGATCCAGATGGCAAAATCGGATGGAATAACGAAGACTTATCCATTTCAGGATTGCCTGGTACTAATTGGATTTCCAAGAAGAAACTTGGATTTGAGGCAATCTTTTTTGCCCAGGCCTTTTAAATTGTTGGTTCTAGTTCCAGCACTCCCACAATGGAGGAACAGAAGTTATAGGAGTAAATTAGATTTTTTTTTGAATGGAGATAAAGACTGCAGTTATTGAGATAGACTAGCACTGTCCAATAGAACTTTCCGTGATGATGCGAAGGCTTTGTATCTGCAGCTTAATATGGAAGCCAATAGCTGCATGTAACTGTTGAGACTTAAACTGTGTCAAGGTGATTAAGAAATTGAATTTTAAATTTTACTTAATTTTTTAAAAATTTTACCTAATTTTAATTAATTTAAATAACCCATGATCAGGCATGGTGGCATAGGTCTGTAACCTCAGTACTTGGGAGGCTGAGGCAAGAGGATTGCCACCAGTTTGAGACCAGCCTGGGCTACATAGTGAGTTCAAGGCCAGCCTAAACTGCATAACAAGACCCTATCTCAAAATAAACAAATAAATAAATAAATAAATAACCTGTAGCAAGTGTCTAGTGTGTTAGATAGCATAGTTTAACTCCATGTAGTATCTATAACAGTTGCTTCTTTTTTTTATTTTGAAGGTAGTAAAATACAACAGAATAAGACAGAACAAAGCCAACTGAGACAATGCAGTGAAATTGGTACAGAATGTCACAGCAGGTTACCAGGATAACAGTAATAGGTGCCATAGTATATCTCGTTATCTTCACAATAGTTGTACTTTCAATCAGGTATAGCAAAATGGAAGGAAATACCAAACTAATAAAAACAAAATATTGAATAGAGCAATACCATTAATCAGAAAAAAAGCAAAACAGTGATAACAATATTTGCCTTCAAAGAGATGGTAGAAGGAAATCCCCCATATTTGTTATATTGCATATGGTCAACCTCCCTCGAGATGCTCAGACCTCTGGCTCACATTTGCTGGGGGGCGGGGGCGGGATGTTTGAGTCTCAGCCCAAGTGCCAGTAGGCTCACAGCTGCTTACCAGGGAGGCGAGTGGGTTGTTTTCTTTCTCAGTGCCCTAAGTTCCAACATAACAGTTGCTTCTTTAATACTTTTTATCCTTTGCCAAAATACAAAGAATGCTTGAGTGTTTTTAGGTAAATGAGTCAGTCAACATCAACTTTAGTAGACCGTCTTTTCTTTTTCCTAATCCTACTCCTTTATTTAAACCATGAACTATAAGGAAACCTACAAGGGTTTTGATTCATCAACTTTTATACACATTCTCTGGAGGACAAATAGATGTATGCAGTGTTATGGGAAGGGACCACCTAGTCCATGCCTTCCACAGAATTTTTTGAGGTTCCAGTGCATGCTAGGTAAAAACTACTACTGAGCCACACCCTACCCCGCTTTACAGAATGTTTAACAAGTGTCTAAGTGTCAGACACCTCCCCTGTTGATAGTATGGGATGCTGCCAGTTAGCTAACCTCCTTCAGGACCAAGGCACAGCTCTTGGTCCAGGTGGTTGTGGTCAGTGCAAAGCTGAATCTCTCCACAGAAATTGCCTGTGGCAAGAAATGGCCTCATCCGAGTTTCTGCCCTGTCACTGGGTCCATCACTGCATGTGGCTGGTCTATTTGGGGAAATAAAGGCCAGAGCCACCTGCTGAAGTCTGTGACAACCCTGAAAGGCTGTCTGAGGCCCAGAACTCCCCAGACACTCCGAGGCCACTGCTGTAACCCCAACCACCTTCCTCCAACCCAAGGACTCAGCTGCTCGCAACTGAATCACCATTTCAGACAGTCCTCGTTGTTGCATTCATGGAGATTACAGGACTCTGGTGGGGATGAAGAAACTGAAATCCAGAGAGGTTTAGGGACTGGCCCAGGGTCACACAGAATAGTCATAGCAGAGCCGGTACTGGAATCTGCTTTCCAGGCACTCAGTATAGTACTGTTTCCTGTGTGCCCTGTGATCTTCTGAGGAAATCTTAGTTTACACTGAGGGAATAAGATGACTTTCTGAAAATTAAATGGACTATAGACATTGATTTTCACTTCAAGCTCTTCTCTTTTAGGAAAATGCTTCCCTGACTTCCCTAAACACAGGATTCTAAAGGAAGTTTTGTTTTGTTTTGTTTTTTGCTATACTAAGGATCAAACTTAGGGTGTCATGAATGTCAGGCAAGTCTTCTACCACCAAGCTTATTCCAGGTCCTGTTGTCTTCTTAAATGGTCTATCACTTGATCACAAGAGATGGCTGAGGGTTGGGTACCAATCATCACGGTCTGCCCATTGACATGCACACACCAGCCAATCACAACCTTCGTTTTTTTTTATTATTTTTTTTTTATGGCAGTTTCTCACTGTGTAGCCCAGGCTGGCCTTGAACTCAGAGTGATACTCTCATTTCAACCTCCTGAGCGCACCACCCTGCCCTACACACCCTTCTATAATTGGGCTGAGAGGAAAGCAGCAGGCACTTTCAGTCTGATTTGAAAATATATAAGTGTGCATTTAGACAGCAAAAATGAGGCTGAGACATGCAGCGGCATGTGAAAACAGAGAGGGATAGGAAGCCTGATGGCAATTTGTGATATCCCTAATGCCAGTGTCACCCTGTCCTATCTAGGACTAGATTATCTGAACTAATGTGTTTCTTGCCCTTTGCTTGAGCCAGTTCAAGTTGGGTTTCTATCCTGTGGTTCCACCACCCTACCAAACTGATTCCATTTGCTATTTTGTCTTGTCACCTGTAGTTTGTATACCCATTTTTGTATAGCTTGTGCTCACTGGCATTTTGTTTTGTATTCTGCCTTTTTTACTTGTCTTTACTTACTATTTTTCCACATGTGACACAAAGACCATAAGTTCCAAAAAGCTCTTAGTCACAATCTACTTAAATGTTGGCCAACCTGTGGAATAGATTGATTTTTTTCCTGATGCTTTATTTTTTTGTTTTGTTTTGTTTTTTGTTTGTCTGTTGTTTTTCTCTGAGAGAGTCTCACTATGTAGTTCAGACTGTCCTTGAATTTGTTATGTAGCCCTGGTTGGCTTTGAACTCACAGCAATCCTCCTGCCTTAGCCTCTTGAGTGCTGGGATTGCAGATTACCTTTTTTCTTCCTTGTTGTTATACTTAACACTATAATGACCAATTGAGACTGTTTAGCTATATTCTTTGGTTAATTCTTAAATTCCCAGAGTGGAGACATTGAATTAAAGGGTACAGACATTCTTCATGGTTGTTGAAGAAAAGGTGATTTGTTTTTACATTTTGGGAAAAGTGTGCCTATATGTTGAGTGTGGCAGAGGTCAGCATCTCTAATGGCGAGAGCCAGGAGTCACTCCCTTCCCCATCCTTCATCCTGCAGTAACTGCTGTTTGCTGCTCATGGGTTCTGCAGGGGTGGGGAGAAGCACTGGGGGCACAGAAGCCAGGTCCTTGCCCTGCTCAGAAATGAAGGGTGTGGTGTGGGGTTCTCCTGAGGGAAACAGAGGCTGGCTGGCCAGCCAGAGTACCAGGCGGGGCTTTTGAAAGATGCGCAAAATTCTCTTTGCCCACAGCCAGATTTAGAATCTCATCAAGAGGAGCAGCCTACCCACAAACATCCTGGTAGCCAGTCCCTAAGAAATCCTCTTATAATACCTTAGAACTTGGACTTTTCTTCATAACACTTATTAATATTGCAGATGATTAATTATGCAACTTAATGTTCCATTTCTGATATTTAACTTAAAAATTCATTATGCCTCTAATCCCAGCAATTGGGAGGCTGAGGCAGCAGAATCACAGCAAGTCCAAGGCCAGCCTGGACTATACAGCGAGAGCAGGTGCCCCTCCCAACAAAAAATTCATTCTTTCTTGCTTGTTTTGAGACAGTTTTGCTATTTAGTTCAAGATTGTCCTGAACTCACTAAGTAGTTCAGGTTACTGTGGCCTCACAGTGCTCCTCCTGCCTCAGTCTCACAAGTACAAAGATTACAAGCTTACACCACCATACCTGGCAAGAATTCATTCTTACAAAGGTATTCTCTTGAGAATTAATTCAACAGGAGGAAAAGTTATACACATCATTTTACATACAAGGTCTATGAGACCAGAGATTTGTATGCTTTTTATTCACCTTATATCCTAAGCACCCTAAGCAGTACCTGACACAGGAGAGGCATTGAACAAACATTTGTTGGGCCCAGGGTTTAGCTCAGTGGCATAAGTGCTTGTCTGGCAAGAGCACGGTTGAGAGTTCAATCCCTGGTACCAAAAAAAAAAAAAAAAAAGAACAAACATTTGTTGAGTAAATGAGTGACTTAGCATAGGGAAAAAAATGAAGTTATGGGTTTTTGTTTTTTTTCTTTGTACTGGGAATTGAACTCAGGACCTGGCGCTTGCCAGGCAGGCACTTGTGCTGCTGAGCTAAATTCCCAGCCCTTTGTTATTTTTAAATGTAACTAACGTAAGCATTTTTTTCAAATCCGGGTTAATAGTCCAAGGGGCTGTAGGAAATAACCAAACCCTTGCATTCTAGAAAAGTGTGGAGAGGGCGCCGGGCCAGCAGCCTGATTCGCACGCGGGGCTGCCCCACCCACTAGGGCACTCGGAGAAGAGCTCAGTTACTTGTCTGGAAGGGAATTGTGTCAAAGCGAGCCCATCTGTGTAACAACACCTCCATAATCTGACGGAAATGTAATCGTTCTCGCTAACGCTGTCAGGGAAATAGGTCATTTATGAATCGATGAGCAGTTTTCCGGGCCATTCCTGTCATACGCTTTACAAGACATCGCTAAAATGCTTCTTCCAAAAGCTTGCGAGCATTTTCAGAGTGCTGACTTGCAAAGTTAAAAAGAGTCTTTTGAAAAAAAAAAAAGTCTTTTGCATATGACCAACATATCCAAATAAAAGGATTAATTAATGCACAGAGATTTTCTCTGACTGTATAAGTGAGAAATCGTTCTGGTGTTCAGTCACTCTGAGTATAAAGAACTCTAGATTAGGCATCTAGGTGAGCTAAGAAAACTGGTTCTAAATCCAGCTCTGCTAGCAAACATCCATCTTGATCTTTAGGAGACTTTCTGAGCCTGTGTTCCCTTCTTTACAGTGAGAAGATAGCATAAAAAGACCATAATATTCTTTCTAGTTGGGACAGCCAATGGTGCTTATCAGAAAGCACATTCATTATCTAAAAATGGCATAAGTAGCTGTGAACACGAAGAACTGTTTAATACATTCATTGGTGTGGTTAGTGTAGTCCTGGAGTCCATTACAGGAAGTGGTTGTTAAAATACAAAGTTCAAATTTCATGAACTTAAATCATGATTGCTCTTTGGCTGAACAATTTAAAAGGCTTTCACAAAACAAGTTGAGTAAAGCCACCTTATGTTTAATGCTGTCTGAGAAGAAAGTGAAATGTGATGAAAGATACACTGAAATTAACCTGAAGCAGACGCTTTGCTATTTACAGGTCTGAAGCCACTTTACCCACTAGCTTTGTTCTGTGACCTTATAAATGTCTCTTGAGCTTCCAGCACTCATTTTTCCTGCAGATACATTTCCCTTGTACTGCTTATCTTGTAAAATTAACTACTATGTAACAGATGCATGAGCCAAAGCTAATTTTATAAGAAACTTGAGTGAGAAGAGATCAATTTTTCAAGGTCCCTGAAGTCCCTCTATCATTAAAAAAAAAAAGTAGTTTCTAACTTTTTACTTTTTTTCTTGGTTTCAGTATTCTATTTCAGAATCTCTCTCGCTAGAACTTGTATGACATATATAGATGCCCATAAACAAAACAATGACAAAACTAGGCTGCTAGGAAGGTCACAGCTCCCGCTGCCAACACAGCCAGACTGGCTTGTGAGTGGAAATTTACAAATGATAATGGACTGCCACTTTTGCTTTAAGAGCTACGCCCACTTGAGGACCTGAAACTGTGTGGTCACCCAAACAGCTAAAAGAGATGAATTCTTTGGTTTATTGAAAGGAGCCCTACTGATCAAGTTAGCTGAAGATTACTAGTTCATTCTACACATTAATAAAGTTTACTTTTGGCTGCCACAGGCATTTCAGTACTTACAAGGAGTCAAATTTAATTATTGTTGAGTTATGAAATCACAGGCTATGCCCATTACTGCAAGCCCAATTTTGTCTCATGTGCAAGTCTGAAATTCTAAGAATTGTTTTCAGTTTTTCTCCTGGTTATGAGAATTAGTGTGTTGTATTTTTGTTATGGAAAACGCAAATGTAATGACTGTTTTGAAAAGATCTAGGCAAAGGGTCATGACAACAATTCAGCTATTTAGCACAACTCTCTGTAAACAAATCACCAGAGAAAGGCTTAGAGTGAGGTAATAATTCCGGCTCATTGTCAGTGAATAAACATGTTTGATTAATCCCTGCACTCTCTTCAAATACAAATTAATACAAAATAGCATTTTGTGACTTGGAGTGGCTGAACTGTATATATCCAGGAACTGTTTGATTTAAATGAAAGTTTAGGGAACATATAAGACTCAAAATAAATATTTTGAGATGAACATTTACTGCACTGAAAAGGCAAATAAGGTAGTGAATAAATGCTGGCAAGGGAGACACTAGACACAGGTAACAACGTCAGCCAAACTATGTTTTGCTAGAGGTGTAAACAAATTACCTGCCTCGGTACCAAAGAGAAGCAATTTAATCCAGACAGGAGAAGCAGTTTCACAGAGGAGGAGGAGTTGTCCTGAGAAGATGAGAAGTACTTTGATTCATAGAGGAGGCAGGAAGCATCCCTGTTAAAGGAATAGCACAGACAGAGGGAGTGAAAATATTACTTGGTAGATGTGGATAGGAAGGGCAAAATGTGGGGCTGGAATTGTGGGGAAACTAACATAGAAAATGTGAATCCATCAAAGAAATAGCACTTTTTCCAGTTTAGAATCTTCTTCCTCCTCTTCTTCTTCTTCCTCTTCTCCTTCTTCTCCTCCTTCTTCTTCTTCCTTCTCCTCCTCTTCTTCTTCTCTTCTTCTTTTCTTTTTTCTACTTCTTTTTCTTCTCTTTTCTTCTTCTCTTCTTCCTCCTCCTCTTCTTCTCTTCTTCTTCTTCTTCTTCTTCTTCTTCTTCTTCTTCTTCTTCTTCTTCTTCTTCTTCTTCTTCTTCTTCTTCCTTCTTCTTTTTTCTTTTAACAAAAAACCCTTTCTGCCATGGTGGCACACACTGTAATCCCAGAACTCTGGAGACTGAGGCAGGAAGATGGTCATGAGTTCAAGGCCAGCCTGAACTGTACCTCAAGATCCTGCCTGAAAAAAACCCAACAAAACAAAACAAAAAAACCCTCATATATATGTGTGTATCATATGTATTATTGTGTCATATATGTATGTGTATACATATATATAATAAATACTAAAATACTATGAAAAAAAGTGAACGATATTGTGAGAAGTAGGTTAGTCCTTTATAATTCTATAACACCAGAGACAACCATAGTTAGGCCAAATAGATATGAAGAAAATTTAAATCATGCTATGAAATTTCTTCCTTAAAAGTTTGTATTAATACACTAACAGTAGATGAGGTGTCAGCACTAGACATTTCCTACCTAGAGATCAATCTAACAAAGGATATAACATTGAAAACTGCAGTACTCTGAAAAAAAGAGATTGAGGAGGATATTAGAAAATGCAGAGATATCCTGTCTTCTTGACCAGGAAGAACCAATATAGTGAAAATGGCCATACTTCCAAAACTATTATACAGATTCAATGCAAACTCAAACTTCCAAAAGCATATCTCAGAGAATTAGAGAAAAAAATCCTAAAATTTATCTGGAACCAGAAGAGACCTAGAATAGCAAAGGCAATCCTGGGCAACAAAAACAAGACAGAGACCATCAAATCCCTGTCTTGAAATTATGCTATAAAGCTGCTGTGATAAAAACAGTGTGGTGCTTGGCAAAAAAAAGACCCAAAGATCAATGGAACAGATTAGAAGATGCAGAAACAGCTCCAGACACACTCAACCACCTTATCTTTGACAAAGGTATCAAGCACATTCAGTGGAAGAAATAAATGGTGCTGGAAAAACTGGCTGTACACATGCAGAAGATTAAACCTGGACCCATATATTTCACCATGTACTAGGCTCAAATCGGAATAGATCAAAGATCTTAATACTAAAACAGAAACATTAAATTTGCTGGAAATAGAGTAGGTAAAACTCCTACATAGGTGTAGGCAAAGACTTTATGAATAAAACCAGGATTGCATGGGAACTATCACAAAAAAATCAATAACTGTTAGAATCAGGCATTTAGCTCAGCAGCATAAATGTCTGCCTTGCAAGTGCATGGTTGTGAGTTAATCCTCTGGTACTGATAAAAAAAAATCAGGCACAAGACAAGGATGTCCCTTATCACTGCTCTTATTCAACATAGTAATGGAAATACTAGCCAGAGCAATTAGATAAGAGAGAGAAATAAAAGGAGCAAAGATAGGAAAAGAGGAAGTAAAATTATCATTATTTGCAGACTACATGATACTCTACATAGAAGACCCCCAAAGCTCCATTGAAAGACTCCTAGATATAATAAATAAATTCAGCAATGTAACTGGATACAAAGTCAATACTCAAAAATCAATACCATTCCTATACACTAACAACAAAATCACTGAGAGAGAAATAAGAGAAGCCACACCCTTCATACTAGCATCCAAAAAAATAAAATACTTAGGAATTAATCTAACAAAAGATGTAAAAGAGCTATATGGGGAAAATTATAATACCCTGAAAAATGAAATAGAAGAGAACCTCAGAAAATGGAAAGATATCCCTGTTCATGGATAGGAAGAACAAATATTGTGAAAATGGCCATTCTCCCAAAATTTTTATACAGATTCAATGCAATCCCAATGAAAATACCACTAACATACCATATAGATCTAGAGAAATTGCTCCTAAAATTCATCTGGAACCAGAAGAGACCTAGAATAGCAAAGGCAGTTCTAAGCAGCAAAGCCAAAGCAGGAGGCATCACAATTCCTGACTTGAAGTTATACTACAAAGCTACTGTAATAAAATCAACATGGTATTGTAATAAAAACAGATCTGAAGATCAATGGAATAGATTAGAAGATACAACCACAACTACAAACACACTCAACCACCTTATCTTTGATAAAGGGGCCAAACATGTTCATTTGAAGAACAATACTCTTTAATAAATGGTGCTGGAAAAACTGGCTTTCCATATGCCAAAAACTAAAACTAGACCTATGCCTATCACCATGTACTAAACTAAAATCTAAATGGATCAAAGATCCAAATATTAAAACAGAAACACTACATCTGTTGGAAGATAAAGTAGGTAAAAATCTTGAAGACATACGAGTAGGTAGAGAATTCATGAACGAGAATCAAACCACACGGGAAATACTTCCTAGAATCAGTAACTTGGATCACATCTTATTAAAGAGTTTTTGCATATTGAAAGAAATCTCCAGCAGAGTGAAAAGAAAACCCACAAATTGGGAAAAAATCTTAGTCAACTGTCCCTCAGACAAAGGACTTCTGTCTAGAACATGTAAAGAATTTTAAAAAATCAGACCCCCAAAATTCAATCCAAATATGGGCATACGAGATGAATACACTGTTCTCAGATGAAGAAATACAAATGGAAAATAAATACATGAAAAAATGTTCATCATCATTAATAATTAGAGAAATGCAAATTAAAACCACACTGAGATTCCATCTCACTCCAGAAAGAATGGCCAGGATCAACAAAACTACCAACAACAAATGCTGGAGAGGCTGTGAGGAAAAAGGAACTCTTCTGCACTCTCAGTGGGAGTGTAGACTGGTGCAACCACTGTGGAGGTCAGTCTGGAGATTCCTCAAAAAGCTGGAGTTAGAGATCCCATTTGACCCAGCTATTTCACTTCTAGGCATATTCCCAGAAGAACTGAAAACATCATATCACAGTGATATATGTGCACCCATGTTTATAGCAGCACAATTTGTTAATAGACAGATCTTGGAAACAACTTAAGTGCCCATCAACTGAGGAATAGATAAGAAAGTTGTGGTATTTTTATGCAATGTAGTACTACTCAGCTATAAAGAATGATCACATGGAGATATTTATAAATAAATGGATGCAACTTGAGACCATACTCATAAGCAAAATGAATCAACTCACATGTATAAATGCCATATAGTCTCCTTAGTATAAGAAATGGGAGAATGAGGCTGGGGATTTAGCTCAGTGGCTTAAGTGCCTGCCTATTAAGCCCAAGGTCATGAGTTCTATCCCCAGTACCAGAAAAAAAAAAAAAAAAAAGAAATGATAAGAGTACATAAGATTTTATGGTAATCATGATTCTTCATTACGTTGCTTTGAAGCCTTATAATGTTTCATTTATTGGTTGGAATGGTTTTATTCTGTTTTGTTTCATTTTGTTATGTGTGATGGTATGAACAGCTATTTTGAAGAAAAAAAGACGTTATGGCAGCCATTGCTGATTTAATATCATCTTGCTCTGAAGTCCTACCATGCTTTTGTTCTTCTATGTCCATTGGTTCTATCACATTGTGTCTTATTGGATTTTAATATGTGTGATAGTATAAACAAATTTTTTTATGGAAAATGAGATATTATAGTAGCCACTTTTCATCTTCCATTATTTGGTTCAGAGTGCTCTGTAATACTTTCATGCTCTTAAATAGGTTTATACTATTTTGTTATGTTTGATATTATTGTGTGTGAAGCTATGCTCATCTATGTCAAAGAAAGAGACATTATAGCTACTGTTAATAGCTGGTTGTCTTGTAAAGTGCTGCGTTGCTTACATTGTTCTGTTCTCATCTACTTTGTTCTGTCCTCTTTCATTTTATTCTCTTTAAAATAAAATTTTTAAAAAATCCTAAAGAAAAAAAAATCAATAACTTGTATCTCACCCTACTGAAAAGCGTTTGCATAGTAAGAGAAATAACCAACAGAGTGAAGGGACAACCCATAATGTGGAAGAAAATGTTTGCCAGCTGTGTCTCAGACAAAGGACTACTGTTGAGAACATATAAAGAACTAAAAAAAAAAAAAAAAAGTCCCCCTAGATTTAAATACCCAATTTGTAAATGGACATTTGAGTAGAATACACACTTGTCAGATAAAAAAAATACAAACAGCAAATAAATATGTGAAAAAAATGTTAAACATCACTGGCCATTTAAGAGATGCAAATTAAAACAACACTGACATTCCACTTTACCCTGGAAAGAATGGCTACTATCAAGAAATCAAGCAGTAACAATGCTTGAGGGGCTGTGGGGAAAAGGGAACTCTTCTCCACTGTTGGTGGGAGTGTAGACTGGTGCAACCACTGTGGAAATCAGTGTGGAGATTCCTCAAAAAACTAGGACTTGAGGCCCCATTTGACCCAGCTCTTCCCCTTTTTAGTATCTTCCCAAAATAATTGAAAAAATCATCACGGTGACATATGTGCACCCATGTTTATAGCAGCATAGTTTGTAATAGCCAGATCTTGGAAAAAACCTAAATGCCCACTGACTGAGGAATGGATAAAAAAGGTGTGGTATTTTTATATATTTAAGTTCTACTCAACCATAAAAAAGAATAAATTGGAGACTTTTATGGGTAAATGGATGCAACTTGAGACCATACACATTAGTGAAATAAATCAGACATACAATTGTAATCTCACAAGACAAAAATAACATTTTACTCTTGAACATTATTTTTATTATTTTATTTCATTTTATTTTATTTGAGACAAAACTTCATGACGCAGTTCAGACTGGCCTTGAACTCACCATGTGGCCCAAGCTGGCCTTGAACTTCTCCTTTTATTTGGACCATTTGATTCCTTTCCCTCTGATTTGAAATGTTCTCTTTATCATAACTCACCAATGCATTCCTAGCAGCCAACATATCTGAGGCTCTCAGAGAACCAAGGAATACGGTGAGAACAATCCATTCCTCCTCTCCTCCTTACTATTTTCCTCCTTCTTCTGTCCTTCTCCTTCTTTGTTTCTGGTGCTAGTTATAGAACCCACAACCTTGTGCTGGTCACACTACCTTCTCAGCCCTGTTGCTGCTCTCTGGAGGAGTTGCTAGTTGGGGCAGCTGAGTGGATTTTGACATAGTCAGTGGGAACATGGAAACCTAACGAGACCTGCCTCCTCCTGCCTGGCTACCTGTGACCATGTTTATTCTTCTTGCTTTAATTAAGATAATGTTCCATCTGTGTTCTCTATTTTAAAATCTTCAATTCTGTTTTTAGGCTAAAATCTTTCACTTGGAAGCATGTTCAAGTTGCTCCTTTATCAGCTATAGCATTATTCTAGTTGCTTCTTTATTACCTCCACTACCACTGTCCCCCACCCCACCCCTTATTGGTTTTAAATCCAGGGCTTTCTTTCTTTTTTTTTTTTTTTGGTACTGGGGATTGAACTCATGACCTCATGCTTGCCAGGCAGGCACTTAAGGCACTGAGCTAAATCCCCAGCCTTTTTTTTTTGGTACCCGGGATCGAACTCACAACCTTGCATTTGTCAAGCAGGTGTTTAGGCCACTGAGCTAAATCCCTGGCCCAAATCCAGGGCTTTCACACTGAGTTATTTCTCTCTCTCTCTCTCTCTCTCTCTCTCTCTCTCTCTCTCTCTCTGTCTCTTTTCCTTTCCTCCCTCCCTCCTTCTTTCTCTTTCTTATTCTCTTTAAGCTGGTTGATCCCTTCTCTCCTTAGCTTTCTTGACTCTTGCTACCTCCACCTGTCCTTCCATTTTCTTCTGTTTCCTAGAACGGCCCATTGTGTTTCCTTTCCTCCCTTCATTTCTCTCCTGGTCCTTCCCACTCAAAGACCAGCCCCTCTCAGCTATGAAGTCCTATCCTGTACTGTAAGTACTTGATGTCTATCTGAACCAGCCCACATTTCCTGAATGTGTTCCATGGAACAGAACTGTTTTCTGTTCAGAGAGTGCTGTGATCACATACTTTTGGGAAGCTCAGGAGTAAATACTGGGCTTCTCTGGAGTAGAATTTCTTGGAGTAATAATTATACCGCAGTGAGTGTCTGGCTATCTATGGAAGAAATGCAATGTTTCTATTGAGTCTGATGATAGAACTGTATTTAAAATTTTTTTTCTCCTAAGAAAGATTCATGATTTCTTTCCTCCAATTTTTGTCCCCCCCCCAATCTCTTGGTCCTCTTCCACTTTCAATTTTTTTTTGTTGTTATTGTTGTTGGTCTTTTTGAGACAGGGTCTCACTATGCAGTTCAGGCTGGCCTTGAACTTGCAACAAATCCACCTGCTTCAGCCTCCCAAGTGCTGGGATTACAGGTGTGTGCTACCACGCCTGGCTCAAACCTTATTTTAATTTTTAAATTTTTATTTATATTTGTGATACTGAGGATCAAATTTACAACCTCATGCTTGCCTGGCAGGCGCTGTGCTGCTGAGCCATATCCCCAGCCCCCGAACTTTAGTTTTTAAATTGTGCCTTGTAAAACTTTTGTCTGAGGCATGGTGGCTCACACCTGTAATCCCAGCACTCGGGAGGCTGAGGCAGGAGGATCGTTGTGAGTTCGAGACCAGCCTGGGCTACAAAGTGAGCTCAAGGCCAGCCTGAGCTGCATAGTGAGACCCTGTCTCAAAAAGACCAAAAAAAAACCCCAACCTTTTGTCTGAAGTACAAAACTTTAGGAAACATACTGGACAATAAGCTCTTGGACAGCTATTTGTTCATTTATTCCCTAGAAATCTCAGGATTATTTTGGTCCCAGTAGGTATTTTGTTCATTTCAGTCAGTAGAGGTGAAGTTGAAAACAGACACAAAAAAATGAAATGTCAGGAAAGCGTGGGTCATGAGTAGGAGTATTTAGTTTAGTTGGGGGACAAAAGATAAGAAGGCAACCATGAATAATTCTATGTCAACAAATAAATAACTTACTCTTAGACATAGACTATCAAAACTAACTACAAAAGGAATAGTCAGTCTGAATAAATCTATAACAAATCAATATATTGGACTGATAACTAAAAAAAAAACTGTTCATAAAGAAAAGCCCAGCCCAGGCATAGATGACTTTCCTATTAAATTTTCCCCCTCTGTACTGGGGATTGAATCCAGGAACTTTCCCATCCCAGCACTTTTTTATTTGAGACAGGCTCTTGCAGAGTTAGCAAGTTCCTGAGCTGAAATGAACTTCTGATCCTCCTGCCTCAGCCTCCCAGAGTGTTGGGATTACAGATGTGCAACATCATGCCCAGTTTCCCATTGAATTCTAACAAACATAGGTACAGTAGGTTCCATCAAGCGTAGTGATGTAAAAATTCATACTTACCCCATCAGCAGGAAGGTTAGGAAAGGAAAATGACACAGGTGGGGGTAGGATTAAATTCCTCTTTCCAAACAAAGATACCGATGAACCACCTGGATCATCTACGCCTCTAAACTAGAAGCAGGCTGGAACCAGGTCCGCTTTGGATCTGCTGGGTGCAGGCTCTCTCCCATTAAATGTTTGGTCAGACACTGAATATAAGACTGCCAAGAAGTCTAACAGTTCTTACAGAAATGGGGAATCAGAAATGATCATAAATATCCCAAGTCCAAAATTTCCAACCACAGGACCTTCATGACACCTTGCTGTGTAGAAACAAGGCTGGAAGTAAGGTGTGCTGATATGAATTGGGCAGCTCATTGTTGCCACAGGAAATTGGTGTCACTTTGGCTAAACCAGGCTGAACTCGCTCTCATGAACTTTAATAAGGAATCAAAGCTACTCGGAAAGCTATGACTAGTTTATCCCAATAACCATAAATATCACCCCAAAGTTATCTTAGCATTATAAAATCTCCAAGTGAGTTTCTCCCCATACTTCTCATTTTAAATTTATTTATTTATTTATTTATTTATTTATTCATTCATTCATTTTTGGTCTTTTTGAGACAGAGTCTCACTATACCTTTCAGGCTGGCCTTAAACTCACTTTGTAGCCTAGGCTGGTCTTGAACTTGCTATGCTCCTTCTGCCTCAGCTTCCTGAGTGCTGGGATTACAGACGTGTACCACCATATTGGACTTATTTTTTTAGTCCAAAAAATATTTACTGCAACATGAGCACAGGTACTTTCCTTGTTACTTGTGGACATTGTTTCACTTCTAAAGACATCCTCAGAAGCCAGGTATGGTGTTGCCCGCCTGTAATCCCAGTTATTCAGTAGGCTGAGGCAGGGCTATTGCCAGCTGGGCGGGTTGCATGGAAAAGATCAAGTAACACTAGGGTGGGATGAGTTACCAGACATGGATAGTCCCAGAGACCGGCAGAGATCCGTGGCAACGGGTGGCAGCAAGCAGCTGAGACTGGCAGTGATAAGTGGCTTTGACCAGCAATCAGTGCCCATTGACACATGCTGATGTAAATCTGTAGTCACCCTCAGAGAACCTGAGTGAGCAGTGGAAGCTGCTGGAAGAGCTCACTTTTCTGCCTTTCATCCCCCACCCCCACCACATCTATTTTAAAATATCATCAACTTTTAGAGCCTAAAGAAATTTTGGAGTTGGTACAGTTTAATCTGCATATTTTATCATGGGTTAAAAAAGAGAAAGGGTGCGCAGGGTTACTAGCTGATAGTGGCAGCACTGGGAAAAGATTCTGGTGTTTCAAGGTCTTGTTAGTATATCATGTTACCTCAATCAGATGATTTTATTTCATTTAATTAAATGAGTACTCAGGTTAATAGAAAGTTTTTCTTCCAGATGCTTTAACTTAAGGAAAAAATTTTGCACTCTATTTGTCTAGTGAGTAAACTTCATTTATAAATTACATTTAGGAATCATTTTGTGTTCCATAAGTTTGAATACTTTTCGTATAAAAAGATACTTAACATCTGGTTTATGTAAAATACTGTTCTAGTATAGGCTATAAAATGGGCCACATTATCAACTCACTGGTAATGTTTCCCCTCAAAAACATTTCAGTTATTTTTGTTGAAAAACCAATTACTGGACTGGGTGTGGTGGTACAGGGCTGTAATCCCAGCACTCAGGAGGGCAAGACAGGAGGATCGCTGCGAGTTTGAGGCCAGTCTGGGCTGCAAAGTGAGTTCAGAGACAGCTTGAACTATGTAGTGAGACCCTGTCTCACAAAAACAAAACACAGGGCTGGGGATTTAGCTCAGCGGCATAAGCGCCTGCCTTGCAAGCATGCAGTTGTGAGTTTGATCTCCAGTACTAATTAAAAAAAAAAAATACCCTCAAAAAAACATTTATTAACTCAACGCTGTTATTTTAGGGAATTTGTCTATTTCCACATGATGTTTTCTTTAATTTTGTACTGGAGTACCTGCTTTGTTCTAAATCTTTCTTTGATACACTGGTATAACTGCCAATAAAAAAATGTTCATTTTATTTATTTAAATAGTTACAGCATAGCTGAGTTTTCCAAAAGGATTTTAAAAATTGCTTTATAGATATTTGGATAAGTCAGTGTTTACCAGAGAAACAGATGTAGCACAAGATACACAAACATGTAAGACTTTACAAGATTGGCTCACAACAGCCACCCAGAGTCAGATGAGGAAGCGTGCAGTGGGTCTGTCTGCACACTGGAGACCAAGGGATCCAGTCAAAGGTCCGGAGCTCACCGCAGCGTCCCATGAGAGTCCATACCAGGAGGCTGATGAGCCTACAGTGGAAGCCAGGAGATGACGTCCAAGGTGAAACCGAACACTGGAGCTCTCTGAAGAAACAGAAGCAGATCCATCCTTCTTTATTTCCCCTTTACACCATCCAGGAGATGAGCTGCCCTAGGGTGTACAAATGCTGAGCCAATGTGGTTGAACTTCTCTTACTCCCATTGACACAATCAATCATCATAGATATGTTCAAGGACTTACTTGTTTTCTTTCAAGTATTAGGCAGATTTAAAGTTATATCATTTAAAGTTATATCATTTGTCAAAATTCTATATGAGTGGGGCATGAAGGTGCATGCCTATAATCCCAATATTTGGAAGGCCGAGGCAGGAGGTTTGCTGCCATGAGCCTGATGTCAGCCTGGACTACATAAGTGAGTTCAAGGTTAGTCTACAGAACATAGTGAGATCCCTTTTAAAAGCACAGTCAAGTGTATGCCTCAGTAGCACAGTGCCTGTCTAGCAAGCATGAGTTTGTGAGTTCTATTCCTGATACCAAAACAAAAAATAAAACAAAAATCCCGTATGAGTAATTTGCTTCCCTAGTTGCAAATAAAGGCTCAAAAGGAAAAACTTTAACAACTCTGGGTAGCATCTTTTGTTGTTGTTGTCAAATGATGTTAAAACTCCTTTTTTCTTTTACAAAACCTATATTTACACATTATAAAACAAACTTGATAAGCAGAAATGTCCTGAAAAACACTTAAAATTCCATCATTGGAGGACTTCATATGATAGTAGCTTTTCAGATGTTTGTAGCATATTTATTCATATATACATATATGAATTTTTACTTTCAAAAAGTTTTCTATTTTGGCACCTCTATACTATTTAACACACAGGCCTCAAGGCTCTTAGACTTTTTGGAAAGAAGAAAACATCATTAAACACACAGTTTATCTTGGGGTTTGTGTTATTAATCTTTTTTTTTAAAGTTAACATTTTGGGCTTATATGGGTATAAGCTTTTAGATTTCATTCACTTTAAAATATTCTACTTTGGTAGAAAGAGGTTTTGGGGACTGAGATACAGTTCAGTGGCATAGCACCTTCCTGGCAAGTATGAGGTCATTAAGTTCGATTCCTGGTAGCAAATAAATAAATAAATAAATACATAAATAAATAAAAGAAAATTTAAAAAGAGATTTTTCAGCTCCAGGAAACATTTCTAACAACCATTGCAGGATAAGAACAAAAGGAAGGAGGAGGTAAAATGAAACTAACTGATTTCTAAGAGTCTTTGGGTTATTTCTTGGCTATTTACCATCCATAAGCAATAAGATTTTATTGTTAGCTATGAGCGAGAAGTTGTTTATGAAGCCTTCTAAGAATTCTCTTTTTTTCTCCTCTTCCACTTCCTCTCCTTCTCCCTCTCCTTGTCCTCTGTCTCCTCTTCTTTCTTCTTCTTTTCCAGTACTGGGGATTGAACCCAGGGCCTTTGTACTAAGCTACATCCCTGGCCCTTTTTTATTTTTGAGACAAGTTCTCATTAAGTCACTAAGTTGCCTTGGTTGGGTTTAAATTTGCAATACTTCTACCTCAACCTTCCAAAGTGCTGAGATTACAGGCATGTTCTGCTATACTCATCTCTGCATTCTTTTTTTTTTTTTTAAGTAGAATTTATTATTTTCCGAATTATTAAAAAAATTGGGCTGGGGATATAGCTTTGTAGTAGAGTCCTTGTTTAGCATGTGTTAGGCCCTAGGTTTGATCTCTAGTGTGCCATTCAATATATATATTTCTTATGGAAAAAACACTCATGTATTAAAGTTGTTTCCACCTGCTCAGAACTGTTTCTAGAAAATGAGTACATTTATGGAATGAATCATTGTACATTCTATTAATACATTAAGAAAAACTGTACTAGAAATTAGCTGGAGTGGAAACATTTTTTTGAGTTTCAATTATAGGCTTATTCATGTCTGAGAGGACACAGGTGCTTTTATTGCCAAGCAGGCTGCACTAATATTTAAGAAGGATTAAGGTAGAATATTGAAAACAGTAACGGCCAGCAGGAATGCTAGGTGTTCACAGTGAAGTATCACCTCAGGTTCTGTACTGCTCCTTGACTATCCTGGTTTTATCTAAATACCAAAATGTTATGGTTTGTGTCTAGCTGTCTCCACCCCCACCTCAAAGCTTTATGTGGTCATAGGTGGGGCTTTTTTCAGAGGTGGCTGGATTTAGAGTGTGTGACATTGGGACTGATTCACAGTGCAATGCTAGAATTAAGCCTGCTAGGATTAAGGGTTTGAATGCTACCTGCCTAGACTGGATAAAATGCAAGGACAGAAAAGGGCTTGTTGCTTGTCATTTGCTTGTTCTTGCTGCCTTTTGCCTGCCATGAACTGTCTCTCCTCTGTGATACTCTTCTGCCATGCCATCTCACCATGGAGTCAGGCAACTATGAACTGAAATCTCTAAAACTGTGAGCTAAATAAACTTTTCCTCTTTTAATTTTGGGTCTCAGGTGTTTTGTCTTGGCAATAAGAAAAGTAACTAAGACACAATAGCTGTGATTTTGGTTGTTATGCTAAACCTTACAAAAGAGCCCTGCTAGTGGAATCTCCTCCCCTTCAGGAAGGATGCTAAGTACATGTCCTGATTAGATGCTCTAATATTCATGCTTTAGCTCATAACTGGTTTCTTTCTCACTCATGATGTGTCACTGTCTTTATGATTATTACTGCAAAAAAATTCTCTCAGAAAACGTAAGGTTGCGTAGACATCTTATCTGTAAAATTCAATTCGTCATACCCTGTTCTGAGGGCTGTGGAATTTGTCATTATTGGAGGGCTATTAAATTGACAAACACAGACATATTTGAGTTGGGTGGCAATTATGGGTTTAAGCATCCTAAAAAAGCCAGTCTTAGCCAGGTGTGATTTCACATGCCTGTAATTCCTGCACTCCAAGCCTTGTTGCTTTGGATCGAGGCAGCACAATACATTATGGCGTGAGTGGAATAGGTCTATTCACCTCACAGTGGCTTCGAAGTGAAGACAAGTAGGAAAGGGTTGAGGTCTCAACACCTCCTTCAAGAGCACATCCCCAAAGACCTAACTTCCTTTTACTAAGCCCCACCTTCTAAAGATTCTGCTACCTCCCGACAGCATCACAGGCTGGGAACCAAGCTTTCAACATATGGGCCCTTGTGGGACATTCAAAATCCAAACTACTAGGCGGGTGTGGTCGCGTATGCCTATAATCCTAGCACTGGGGAGGTTGAGGCAGGAGGATCCTTGTGAGTTAGACTAGCCTGGGCTACAAAACGAGCTCAAGATCAGCCTAAACTGCATAGCAAAACTCTGTCTCAAAAAAGCAAAACAAAAGAAAACAAATTATTGCACTAATCATTCAGCGTATATGTTAACAAATGTATCATAAAAACATAAAATTTGCCAGGCATGGTGGCTTACACCTGTAATCCCAGCACTGGGGAGGCCAAGGCAGGAGAATCACTATGAGCTCAAGGCTTATGGGCTAAGCAAATTCAAAGTTAGCCTGCACTGCAAAGTGAGACTCCACCTCAAAAGAGAAAGAAATAAAAATAAAATAAAATAAAGAAATAAGTAAAATTCATTCTGGCTGATTTAAAAAAACAACTTTATTAAGGTATAATTTACATAAAATGCAACTAACTGTACAGTTTAATGTGCTTAGATAAATGTACGCCACTGTATTTTGGATGATTTTTAGAGAAATTGGTTACCTGAGTACAACTCTGGCCATGTAACAGTGACACTTCCCAATGCCCTGGGTTTTCCTCTGTATAAAACTTAAGACCATACATACACTGTGATGGTTTAAATAATGAATGACACGTGACCAGCATACCGTCCATTTTCATCTTTTATTACTAAATAGGATAAAAGAAGGCTTCCTAGTTCTAAATTTCCACCAAGGCATTTCAAACAGAAATCTATGACCTCCTTTCTTTACTGCTCACTGATTCCTTAATTCTGTTAACTATATTCACTCATCCTTTACATTAAAGACAAAAGGCACACTGGACAAATAGTCTGATCATGTCCCACACCTCAGAATTTTCACCATGTCCTTATCAGCGTGGCAGGCATCCACAGTACAGTTAGTTACATGTGCTTTTCTCTCTGTAACCATCCCAGTCCAAACTGAGTCTTTCCAAAGGGCAAAGTTTCACTAGGAACAGTTAATTGTGAAGTCTCACAAGGACACTTTTCTTAGGCAGAAGGATGAATAGCTTCTTTAATTATTCCAGCACAATGCTAAGCACTTTGAGCAGGTAAAATGTTTTCACAATTTTTTTCCCTTTCCCTCAAATTCCCTACAAGAAATGTGAAGACAAAGTGCTTCAGCTTCGGGGAACACTGGCCATCCATTGTATGTGCTAAAGCACCTAATTTCATTTTGATCACAAGGGCTTACACCAGCCATTGAGATACTTGTAAATACAACTTGATGTCAGACAACTAAATGGCAGTGCCTCCATGTCGTTTTTTTGTAATGTCTGATATCTATATTTCTTAGATATTTTTTCTTCTCATTCTTTCAGATACCTGAAGAGAGCTCTAAAATACCAATCGCTGTGTGCCTGTTCCACGCCCGAATTTCTCTAAATATTGCCAGCGAGCCTAGGTGTGTATTGCGTCAGGTGTTTACCGTAATTAACAGGCTTCCTATGGACGGTACTTCAAAGGCAGTTTGAAATGAGGCACATTAGGTGGAGATTCTAGCCATCCCTACTTTCTAACACTAAATGCATCTCACAATTTTTAGTCTTCTCTCACGTCGTTTCTCCCTAGTTGTTCTTCGCCCAGGGACTTCGTAGTCCGGCTTTCACTCATCACGTTCCTGCGACTCCCACTGGGGTCTGGCTGAAGAGCCCGGAGACAGCAACGCCCAGAGCCACTGATCTTCAGAACCCACCCTCCCCAACAGGTTCACTGCAGGGACTGCCGCGCCTGCGTCCGGTAAACTCAACCCCGGGCCACCTGGCCCTGGCGGCGCCCAGTGGGGAGGAGGCCTGGGGTCCGCGCCCTTTGTCCAGCGCGCCCTTCTTTCTCCAGCGCGCCCTTCTTTCTCCAGCGCGCCCTCGGGATCAGGGACTCGCCGCAGAGGGAGACGTCTCCAGGCGCCAGGGTGGACCCGAGCGGAGGCTCCGCCCCGCGCGGGCAGCAACCCGCAGGAGCCTCAGAGGCGGGGCCGGGCCCTAGGGGCGTGGTCTCGAGGGCGGAAGTGGGGCGGGCCGTAGTGGGGGAGGGGACTAGGGGTGGGGCCGGTGGGAGGGACGCTCCCTTCGGGCTGCGTATGGGTGATTGAACGTTCCTCTCACGCGCCCGGAGTGGAGGCCGCCCAGGACTGCAGTCAGGGTAGTTTCTGTTTTCTTTTTCACTTTCCCAGCTGGCTGTCGACTTGGAGGTGCGGAAGTGGCGGGGCCAGGCCCTGGTGTCACCGCCGCGTGCCCAGACAGGTGGCCCCTCCAGTAATACCGCACCTCTATTTCCACCAGCGAGGTGGTCCAAGACAAAATGCGAGTGCACGGGGGTCGTGATATATAACTAAATATTTCTGGGCTCCAGCTATCTAAAAACATCCTTCTGGTTGAAGAGCTGCCTTTTCTGGAAGCAAACACAAGATTCTGGCTCCCTTCTAATTGGTTCCTGACTTGGCTCCATTCTCAGCTCCTTACGTAAGACTTTTTTCCCCCTGATAAGCCACTTTTTTTTTTCTAGTTTTGTGACATCTAAACCAAATTCTTCTACTTTGAGTTCAGTTTGTCTTCATTGTGTCATGTATCCTGATGCTAAACCAGTCAAGGAAATAAGAGGGGCTGGGCATTGCTTGCCTTGCATGGACCAACCCCTGCGTTGGATCTCCAGCACCTCTTTAAAAAAGCAAAGAGAAAAATGAACGTGAGTAATCCTTTCACGGAAAAAAAGCAAGAGAAAGAGGAAGAAGCAGCAGCAGCAGCAGCAGCTGTATAATTGCCTATGCAAAGTAATTGCAACATATATTTGATTTAGTCAACTAATTTAAGTGCTAGTCCTTGGAAAAACAAAGACAAATGTGACATAGACATTGTAATGGGGACCATGACTGGAAAGTAATCATAATTGAGTATTATAAGAGTTAACAGTAAAACCATGTACCATAGGTGAAGAAATGACTAATTCTATGGAATATGGGAAAAGGGAGTCTTAAAAAATTTCATCTAGGAATCATACCCATCTGCGAGGATGTTTGAAATAGAAATAGAAATATAAGAAAGAAAGCCAGCCCATGAAATACATATTGAATTACTAGAGAATATTAATGACAGCAAAATGTAAAATGCACAGAGGAGCAAAATGTCTTCAATTTCAAATTGTTCACAAAAAGTGTTGAAAGATGGAAAATTCCTTTTACGCAAATCATGCTCATTATATGAATAAAAATAGTGACCTTTCATAATTCCTACTCCAGGAGACACGACTTTATCATATTGGCATATATTCCACCAGTTTGTGTATTTATAACTGAGCTTTCTCATTTTTGGGGTGCTGGGGGTTGAATACACGACCTTGAGCATACTAAGTGTGTGCTTTACCACCCTTCACCTTCATCCCCTGACATAAAAATGCAATCTTTTAGGGGTTATACAGGAAATGCTCGAAATGTGCTGGCTTTGGGGAGCTAGTGTTACCTGGGCTGGAATGTAAGATCCACCACTTCTTAGTTTTAACATTTTGAGAAGTGTTTGTTTGTTTTGCAAAACAGGACTATGTCTGAACCCATTGTCGAATGAAACTTTAAATGTGAGAGTTTTGTGTGTAGTTGCTTGTGTTTTAATTTATTATGGCTGTAAAAATTTTTTTTTTTAAATCGGTACCAGGGATCAAACTCATGGCCACACGCCTGCAAGGCAGGCACTTACGCCGCTGAGCTAAATCCCCAGGCCCTATGGCTATAAATTTTAAGGCTAGTATTTTTAAACATTTAACCAATTTCTCAAATATATTTATAAATCTATCAGTGTTATGTTAAAATAAAAACTTTCACTTGTTTTTGATTCATGCTGTATGAGCTTATTGAGATATTCAACACATTTAAAATACTATAAATGTAATAGAATTTTCTTAAGCATTGCATGTTAAAGTCACAGAAGGATACAGATCAAACAGATGAAATTCTTGTCATAGTTAACATTTTATAGACTTCATTTATTAAATGGACTGCTGTAGGTATTTTACATTGCTAACAAGGCAGATTTATAGTCTATGAATTACCTTGGCTCATTCTCAGCCTAATTCTGATCATTTAGTCTGTTCTTGTAGAACTGATCAGTTTTATGGGGTTTTTTGTTTGTTTTTGTTTTGGTACCAGAGATTGAACTCCAACTGAACAGTTTTAAGTTTGGCATGTGGATGTATTAGTTAACTTTCCATCACTGTGACAAAATACTTGAGATAGGCAACTTAAAAGATGAAAAGGGTTATTTTGAAAACCAGTATAAGAAGTTTCAGCCTGTAGCTTCTTGACTGTTGTTTTGGGCCTATGATGGCACTAAACATCTTGGCAGTAGCATGTGGGGGACTAGGACTGTCACATAGCAGCTGAGAATCAAAGATTATAAAGGAGGGACTGAAGTCTTAATATCCCCTTATAAGGGATGTTTTGAATGACCTAACTTCCTGCCACTAAGCCTCCATCACCTCCAAACATCATTGAACTGAAGACCAAGCCTTTCACACGTATCTTTAGGTGACATTTCAAAATTCATTAGGGGATAACCACCCAGACTGCTAAGCTTTAAATTCTGGCTGTGCCACTAACTGTCACATTAATTGTGTGACTTTGAGCAGATCATGTGACTCCGTGCTTCTGTTTCTTCCTCTGAAAATGGGGCTAGCAACAGTATCACAGAATTATTGTGAGTTTCCCTGACTTAGTACCTGGCAGGCACTTTTGAACCTCAGCAGTGTGGCTGGGAGTCCCAGCTCCTGAATGATACCCTTTCAGTGCTCAGGAAGACTCCAACAGGAATGCCAGATTGGTCAGATCACATGATTTCAATTAAAAATCAGTCTAAAATGTCATTTTCTTAACTTATAAGAGTCTCCAAAGCATCTAAAATTTTAAATATAGAAAATCCATATACAAGCAATTCAAAGATAAAAAATTTGTTATTACATTTTGCTAAACATAACTAATACAAAGTATCATTAAAATTATATTGGGCTGGAGATTTAGCTCAGTGGCACAGGCACCTGCCCAGCAAGCATGAGGTCATGAGTTCAATTCCTAGTACCAAAATAAATAAATAAATAATAAAATAAAATTATAGTAGTTTCTGCACTGTGGTCCTGTGGGGTTGTATTCAGTTTCTAATGGAGGGGGACAGATTTATGTCCTCAGGACTGTTAATCTGTTGTGTTGTGATATGATATGATATTATAGGATTGTCAATTAAGGATTTGAGATGAGAGCTGGATTTAGGGTCATTGGTCAAAGATTCCTATTGGGAGGATGGAGGAGGGAAAAGAAGGAGCGGGCCCCCTGGGAATTCCACCCGTGTTGCTGGTTAAAAAGCTGCACCCTTGTAACAGCTGGGATATGCCTTCCATTTTGTGAAACTCAAAATATACAATTTGGCTGGGATTTATTTTCATAACCTAAGGCATTGCCATCCTAAAGATAGGAATCCTACAGATTTTAATAATCACCTTATTTTTATGGTAACTGCTTTTAGTTTTCTCCACTTGGTTTAAGAGAATGGAATTCTGCACCACCCACAAGAGAGGTTAGCTAATCAATTTGCTTATTTAAAATTAATTAAATTTGTCATCCCATTTGCATTTGATTTCATAGGAGTATGATAACCCCTTAAATGAAAATTCATAAATCACACACATTTAAAAAGTGATAAATACTGCCAAATAACTCTCTGATTTGCCAATTTATGTTACCATCAACAGTGTGACAGAAAAGTGATAAAAAACCAGAATTCCTCACACAATATAGGATCATTCTAGGCAGTGGGAATCATGTATCCAAGTTCCTAAACTGCCATGGGAAAATCACAGGTTGTATTTAGCCCCATTCTCCTCTGTAAATCAGGTACTTATTTGAACTGACTGTCAGTCAGGGACTTAGGAAAGTTAGAATCTATAGCCTTAGATTTGTAAAAGTTAGGACCACATTGCAAATATGGTTTTGTGATCTAGTTTCATTTTTACACTTTCAAACAGGTTGTAAGCATACTTTTACATCAGGAGACTTCTATATTGTTGTTAATGGTAATAATATACATTGATTTATGTAACCTATCCTGATTGTCGAGCATTTAGGTTGTTTGACAAAAACAACAATATAAGCAAACAAACATTGTAGCTAAGTTTTGCTTGTATCTTTAATCATTTTCCTAGGATAAACTCCCAGAGATGGGTCACAGACACACATGTGTTTAGAGTTTGGGTCTGTATTTCAAGTTGTCCTCCAGAAATGATTCCAGTTTATATTGCCAGTAGCTGAGTTTGAGAAAAGATAATGTGCTATGACCTTAAAAACTATCCTACTGGTAACAGTTTAAGACTTTTGGTGGTAGGTTCATTTTTATTTTAATTAATTATTTAATTGACTTTTGTGATGTTGGGTATGGAACTCAGGGCATTATGCTTGGTAGACAAGTGTTCTGTCACTGAGTTATATCTCCAAACACCACCCCCCCGGCCTTTTTTTAAAAAAAGTTTTTTGAGATAGGGTCTTGCTGTACAGTGCAGGCTGACACTGAACTCACTAGAACTTGCTATGTAGCCTAGGCTGATCTGGGATTACAGGTGTGCTGGGTTTACAGGTGTGCACTCTCTCACCTGGAATCCAGCCTTATTTTTAAATACTGTATTTATGTTTTCTGATGATGAAGAAAACATATGAATTGTAAATATTTAACAGATTAAGAAATGTGTCTTAGACACATTTATAGATGTGAATAGAAAGTAAATGTTCCCATACTTTTAATTATTCAGAGACGCAGTAGAGTATTTATCTGTAAACACTGATTACCAGACATACTGGGTGTCAGCCTTTTCCAATGATTACAAGACTATACCTATATTATTTGCAATTTGCTTGCTTCAATTAACTTTGATGCACTCAATGTATCTTTGATAGATTTCTACTCCAATATAATCGGACTGGAACTACCAATATCTCATTTTTTTACCTTTTTTCCTCTCTTTCCTTTCTTCTCGAACTTTACTGCCCATTTGTTTTTCCTTTTTTCTGAATTGACTATTTATAATCTTAGCTCAGCTTTAAAATTGTGTAATTAGCCAGGCAAGCTGGTACATGCCTATAATCATAATACTCAGGAGGCTGAGGCAAGGAGGTTCACTGCAACATCTAGGTCAGCAAGGACTACATAGCAAGATCTTATCCTAAAAAAACAAAATACATAAATAAATTATGTATATGTATGTATAATTGTGTCAGTATTTTTCTTATGAATTGTGTTGACTATAAATTGTGGATATTGCCTTTTGATAAATTTATGGCAGATTTATTTATCCAGTTTGTTTTGTTCATTAGCTTTTTTTTTTTTTTGTCTTTTTGTCTTTTTGAGACAGGGTCTCGCTATGCAGTTCAGGCTGGCCTTGAGCTCACTTTGTAGCCTAGGCTGGTCTCAAACTCAGAACGATCCTCCTGCCTTAGCCTCCCGAGTGCCGGGATTACAGGTGGAGCTACCACACCCAGCTGTTCATTAGCTTTTATGTTGCTTTTCTATAATGTTACTATGCATTTTCAGCAGGTGTATTTGTTTTCCTGGTTGTCACACAGCTACATCCAGTTTCCTTTGTTCCTATTTCCCTCCTGCTCCAAATACCAGGGTTGCTGATAAAATTAAACAAACAGCTAGCCTATAGACTGGAGTTCGCTGAATCTTTTAAAAAGTATTACATTAATATATAATTGATCTCAATAACTGAAATTTTTGTTGGCTCTTTAAATTCTGTACCCAAATGCGTGCTTCACTTACCTCATCCAAGTCTTGCCCTGTCTGAGGTTGCAGAATTCTTTGTGTGTGAGCCCATGCAAGTTATAAGACTTCTGTGATGTTCAATTAGGTGGGGCATCCTGAAAAAGTGGCCTATCAAAAATGTGTCCACACACGTGTAAACATCATATTGTTTCATTAGTGTGTCAAGCTGAAAGAAAAAACATGTATATGTGTGTATGTATATAAAAAAAGATAGTTATGCTACTGATTTCTATGAATTTCTGAAGAGAAGGATTTATACTGGTTTTGTTTGGACAATTGAAGGCAGATGTCTTGTGCTCTGGGTGAATGATTTGGGGTTGACAATGTGCAATGTATGTACCATTGTTGCCCCTGATCGATGTGCTTTGAAATTTTGTTGTAGTTTTTTTTCCTCTTCTTTTTCCTTCTTTTTTATCTTTGAATAAAATGGATTTTTAAAAAATGTGTCCAATAACTGAGCAACTATTTTAAAGATAACAATATGCAATATAACAATCATTGTTAAATTCCCATCATCTTGTTTTGAAAACCACAATATGCAATATAACAATCATTGTTAAATTCCCATCATCTTGTTTCGAAAACCTATATAGCTATTGTTGTTTTTGTTGTTTTGCTTTTATTGCTGTTGTTTTGATTTGTTTGCTCCTTGATTTTTCTATGTATTCTTTTTTCTCTTTGAAAAAAAAAAACAGAAAAAATGTGTCCAATGTCAACTTTAAGGCACAGAATTATGTAAATTTGATTATTGCTTAATACTCTTTTGTTTTGCTCTTATAAGATGGCTTGTCATCATGAAGCTCATCATCAGTGACATGGTAATGATATTTAATGATTTTTTTGCATAATGAACGTATGTTAAAATATGAAGCACCATACAGTAAAAAAGTCACACAATTATAAATGTTATTACTTTATCACTTTGTGGGAGCAGATATCGATAATAATCATGATCAGGTATTTCACAGTCAGCACTGCCTTGTATTTGTACAAATCATTTGCACTTATCAGATATGACACTAGCAATTCTTTGGAAAGAAAACCAGGAAAGTCTAGTAAATTCTCAGTGGCTACTGTTTAAATATGTTTGCCTAAATTATCATTTCTATTTAAAAGATGCTTGCCCTGATTAAAACGCAAGAGAATTGTTGTCCTTCAATCAACGCTCAGATATAGGATTGGGAATATAGCTCAGTGATAGGCAGCTTGCCCTCAGTTTAATCCAGTACCATGAAAACAGCACCAGCAGAAACCACTCAGCCTTGTACTGCCAAGTGATGAAACATTGCATTGCTGTGGTGGTGAACTAAGACAGAGAATCTCAGTGAGTTCAAGGCCAGCCAAGCTACATAGCAAGACCCTGTCTCAAAAACAAAATCAAAAGCAACCCCCCCCACAAAAACCCAAGGCTCCACATTGTGCTAGTTTCCTATTCCTACTATAAAAAATTATTATAATCTCAATGCCTTAAAAATTGCATAAATTTACTATCTTACAAGTCTGAAGATCAGAAATCCAAAACAGTTTCCCCAGACTAAGATCAAGGTATCAGTCAGTAGAGGGCTGCATTCCCTTCTGGAGGCTTCAGGAATGAAGTCATTTCTGGCTTCGTCCAGCCTCCAGAGGCTGCCCTGCATTCCTTGGTTTATGGTCTCTTCCTCTGGCAAATGTTATCACTCTGTCTTTTACTTTTGCTGTCATTTTACCCGTAAGGCTCATGTTCCCCTCTTTCACATATAAGGACCCTTCTGATTACATGGGGCTCACCTTGATGAGTCAAGACACTGTCCCTATCTCAAAACCTTAATTTAACCACACTCGTAAAATCCCTTTTGCTATGCAGATAACGTTTTTATAAATTTCAGAAATTAAGACATGGACATCTCTTGGCAGCCATTATTCTACCTGTCACAGATAGTATTCTTGGACTTTCTCAAATCTGGTATAATGAAACCAAAGCTGGTATTATAGATCAGCAAAAAACCCAAAGATTCTTACTCCACTGTCTCAGTATGTATGTATGTATTATACACTGGGGTTGATGGTCTGAAGGGGTATTTTTGCAGGTGAGTTCCCCAGGGAAAAGAAAGCACACAGAGCTGACATTAGCAACAGTAGTGAGTGTCTTTTTTGTTTATCTGTATATATTGGCTGCTATCAAGCATTACATTCTTGTGTACTGTTATCCCATCTTGTGTACCAAGTATCCCATACGTGGCTGCCTGTGCCAAATCATGCTTATATAAGTGTATTCTGCTGTGTGCATGTGCCGGACAACGGGATCACATTGGTATGGTCCTCAAATGTGCCAGGCTTTGAAGCAAATGGAAGTGTCTCCCCATAGTATGTATATACATATTGTGATGCTGGAGACTGACCCCGGGGTCTCGAGCATGCTAGGCATGTTCCCCTGTGTCATATAGAGACAGTCAGAAGCTCTGGGTATTTTGGTTTATTCTATTATTTCTTGTTAAATTTGCTACTACTACAGCTCTACTATGGATATAAATCTCCAGCCCTCACTGTCTTTTTAATAGAATTTGACAAATGCTAATATTTGAAGACAAACCCTTTGCTATTTGCTTCCTTAGGTTTTGGGACTTTAAAAGATTCTGAATACCTTCCAAGCCCTACCTCACCCCCTTCTACATATGATGTGATATGGAACTAATTTCTTATAAGGATTTAGCACTAACACAGTGACTGGCATACAGTAGATAGTATTTGCTGGCTAGATTAAATCATCACAAATATTATTCTCACTTTGAAAAAGTGCTCTGACACTATCAAAACATATCCTATTTTACTCTTGATTGTTTCAGATATCTGAAATATTTAAGTGCTGACAAAGTATAAGAGCCATAGTAGGATAGTAATAGTAGCAGATATAACTTTTGAAGATAACTATACAAAACAACAAAATTAGTTATGTTCATACCACCTTGTTTTGAAAACTGACATTGTTATTGTTTTGGGTTCTTTGTTATTTATTTGACACTTGCTTCTTATTTTTCTTATACTTTGTTGTCTTGTTTTATTTTTCCCTCTAATACAGGAAGGATAAATGTACATGAACAGGCTTATATATGCCTAGAACTTTACCTAAAGAGTTTGCAAGAATTGATTTTAATATGTGTGGTATGATATTTTAGTATGTGATGGTATGAACAGCTACATTGAAGAAAACGAGACATCATGGTAGCCATTGCTGATTTCCTATCATTTTATTTTGATGTCTAGCAATGCTTTTATTCTTGGTTTTGATTGGTTTTAGTCTGTTTTCAATTATTTGATTTCAATATGTGTGAAGGTATGGACAGCTGTTTTGAAGAAAACAAGAGATATGGTAGCCATTATTGATTTCCTATTGTCTGGTTTTAAAGACTCATAAGACCTTCATTCTTTTGTTTTGATTACTTTTATACTATTTTGTTTTTTATTAACTTATTACATGTGAAGGTATGGATAACTATTTTGAAGAAAACGAGAGACATTATGGTAGCCACTGTTGATTTCTTGTTGTCTTGTCTTGAGGTCCTGTGGTATTAGCATTGTTTTACTCTGATCTGTTTTGTTTTGCTTTGTTTTGTTTTATTCTTTTTAAAATAATAGTAGCAATTATAATAAAAATAATACAACATATGAAACAACATAGGAGTTCTGATTGCCCCCTTGCTGGAAAGCTATTTGTTGTCACCTGAAATCATGGGTGATATATAGGATACATACAGGATATATAGGATACATACATACATATATAGGATACATGATGTACACATATATAGCATGTATATGTAATATTATCTCATGTATCCTGAACATAGCAATACTACTAAAGCTTTGAAAACAGCCAATCCACACACGCTGTCCTGATTAGCCTAAAGAGCTGACCAAATGGTGTTAAGGCTTGTGGTTCACATACTCAGATCACATCCTTTAGTAGAAGTATTTACACTTGACATGCCTCTAATAAGCTTGCTTATCTCCTTTCCAGTTCTTGGCTGACTTGAGCAGAAAATTAGAAAGGCAAAAAGAAAAGCTCTAGGCAAGTAAACTGATAGAATAAAAAGACCTGAGGAAATTTGATGTGACTCAATCATGTGCTGTAGTTAAATGAAATAAAATAATAGTAAATCTGATTTACAAACGAGTTCCATTCTGGGAGAACATTTGTTTGTAACATGACAAAGTGAATCTTATACAGTACACCTGTGAAAATTTGCAACTTGAGTGTTCGTTTGTGGGGGAATTAATGTACAATAAATCTATACATTCAAGGAAGATGGGAAAGAAGTAGAATGCATAATTTCCAAAGTTTTGGGCAATCACTACTTTTCTGGGTTTTAATTTCTCTATGCAAAAAAATACACAGAATATTTGATGTCTAGTCTCCTATGGAGTTCTGTGATTTCAGGTAACTGTAACTTTCCAAGGGACAATCAGAAGTGCTCTGTATTTTGGTTTATTCTATTATTTTTTGTTATATTTGCTATTGCTACAATAATACTACATGTGGTGGATTGAAGAATTGTGGGCAACTTGTAACACCTCACTGAGCTTCAGTGGTTCTGGGTGTGGAAGGCCCACCAGAGGATTGCTGTCAACTACATACAAAGGTGAACTGGGGAGGTGGGGAGATAGTGTGCTGTTGGTCCTCATGGAGGAGCTTGTCACACGGCTTTCCTCATGTGAACTTGGTTGTGCTCATTGTTGTTGGAGGATGGGACTTTGTTGTTGCTGAGGGTGGCTGTGGTACTTCTCAGGGGAGCTCTGGTCCTTACAGTGAGCATCACTTCCTGGCTCCAGTGCAGATCCTTCAGCCTGCTGGCACAGATTCTTCATCCTGTTGGCACAGACTTTCTAGCTTCCACCGCCGACCTTCGGGACTACCCAGAGCAGATCCTCGATACAAACTTGCATGAATCATTGCTGTGGGCTCTGGGCCTCCAGCTGGTCTCGTGGAGGACATTGCCAGGGGCTCTAGGTCCTCAACTGTAGGATCCAGGCCCTCAGTGGATTCTTTGGTTCTCTAGCCAGTGGACAGATTTCTCGCATTCTTTCGTATTTGATTCTTTGGATGAATATTATAAAATAATCCTATAAATTGTGTCCTGTATTAAATTGTTTCTTTTGCAAACCCTGACTACAACACTATGGATCTAATACTTTATGAACATTTAAATATCTCAGGTGTCTGGGACAATTAAGAATGAAATAGATAGGATAATACACTTTAATAAAGCCAGCAGTACCTATTCACAATCAGAATAATAACTAATATGTATGATAATGTAATCAACAATTAATGAACAGTTACAATGTACCAGATGCTGTGTTAGGTGTAAATTTTCATATGGTTCAAGAGATAGCCATTTGGCCATAACTACATTAAAACTTTTGTTTTTTTGAGACAGGGTCTCACTATGTAGCCTCAGCTAGTCTCAAACCAGCAGCGATCCTCCTGCCTCAGCCTCCTGAGCACTGTGATTACAGGCTTGTGCCACCATGCCTGGCTAAAACTTTTAAAATAAATGTTTAGACTAAGAAATTTTTCCAGAAACTGTCCAACAGAAACTTTCAGGAAAGTGCCTAACTATACCTATTTAGAAATGCTTGCATTGTTTGTAGTAGTAGAAAACTGGAAATGACTTCAATGTCCATCCCTAGAAAAGATGGCCAAGATATAGTGCTAGATGACAAAGCAAAGTTATGACAGTATTTTTTTGACATTTGTGTAAGTATATGCACAGGATATCTGATGATATATACAACAAATTCTTTGTTTTGGGGGAGAGGGTCTCCCTATGTAACCCAGGCTGGCCTCGCACTCATAATCCTGCTGCCTCAGCTCCTGAGGCCTGAAATTACAGACATGCTCCTCTACACCCAGCAATAAACCCTTAATAAAGGTCAAGGTTAGGAGGGTTTTCCCCCCTTTTTTACATGTTCACTTTAAAAAGCCTCACTACATGCCAGATATATAGCTCAGTGGCATAAGTGCCTGCCTGGGAAGCACAAGGTCATGAGTTTGATCCCTGGTACCAAAATAATAACAATAATAACAACAACAACAAAAACAAGAACACATTAGAGATGAAAACCAGGAAAGATAAAACAAATATGATAACATAAAAATAAAAGGCAATAGACTAAGCAATAAGTTCTAGTGATATTTTTATGGGGAAGTATTGAAATTTGATTAAAGCAACATGTTTTCCAAGAATTTGAAGTGGTCAGGTTGCTCCACCTGCATTTTTCTCACTGAGTAGCAAGATGCTATAAATGCTCACTGTTTCCCCTTCCTCTTGTTAGATGTGAGTTTTTGATAAAGCTTTTCACCTGAGGCAGGATAACAGCCCGTGCATGTGTGCTGATTTGTTTACCACGAGTCTCTCAGAGGAAATTATGTGCATCTGTCTGTTTACTTTTCCGTGGAACCTAGAAGGTCAGCTCTAAAAATAATCTTGCTCTGTGTCAGAGCTTCTGTGACACAGAGGTACATACCTCACATGCTCTCCACAGTAAGTGCCCTAAGCCGGGCATATCCAATTCTCCAAATGACTCAGATTAGTGAAGGAGGTGGAAGCAGCTGCCAGCTAAACTGTCCAGCGACTAGCTTCGCTTAATAATGGATACAAAGGAAGCCCTTTAAACAATGGTACACACCTTTTCCTGTGGCTGCTGCTCTGAACAATTGATATTGAACTTCTAAGTATGTGTATTGGCTATCTGTATTTCTTCTGTGACTTTCCAATGGGAATATTAAGAGATTTTCTGAACCAGGGCCCATGCTGTGGCTATTTGACTTTCCAATCCATACATACAGGGTGCTAACCAGCTTCTGCCACCGACGCTCTTCTGGTGGTGGTGGTGGGGTTAGTAACTACACTTGCACCAGGGGAACACACTGCATTTGCCCCTCACTTCCACACCACTCTTTGACTGGATTTTCCAGTACCCCATGCCAGACTGGGACCACATTGAGAGAGACCTTGAAAACCAGCGCAGAGAGGCTGAACAGGGAAGTAAGATGATGAGAGTTGTGCTTTAATCTGAACATGCCCCTCTGCTGAAAAGCCTATAGTGATTTCTTGGCACCCTCAATAGAAAGTAGAAGGTTAGGAAAAGTGAAGAGACAAGGAGGTCAATCACAAGTCTATTTTCCAAATCAGAAATAATGAAAAGCCAACTAAAGGTATAGGCAAGAGAGGATGTAATAGAGAGATGGTAGCTGAAGAAGTGACTCTTTAGACTTTTGTAGTTGATTGGAGCCAGGAAGCAAAAGTGTTCCATTGGTCCCCCAAAATTCCAAAACTTGTTCTAGGAAATTGGTGGTGCCAATTTTGAGATGGCTCTCAATTTGTCCTCTTCTGCTTTTCTGGGGACTACATGCCAACTACTGTTTTGTCATCTATCTTCAACTGTCCTCCTCTTTTATCAATCTCTGTCCATTAAAGCTTATTGAAGAATCTCCTACTTTTTTTTTTTTTTTGGTCTTTTTGAGACAGGGTCTTACCATGCAGTTCAGGCTGGTCTTACACTCACTTTGTAGCCCAGGCTGGCCTCAAACTGCAACAATCCCCCTGCTTCAGCCTTTCAAGTGCTGGAATTAGATGCATATGTCACCACATCCAGCAAGTTTCAGATGTAGCATTTTGTTGTTCTTGTTTTGTTTTTGGTACTGCGAATCAAACTCAGGACCTTTCACTTGCCGGGCAGATGCTATGCTACTGAGCTACATCTTGGGCCCAAGAATATCCTACATTTTAAAGACAAAACCAAACCAAGCTTTCCTCCTTGAGAGATAGTGGAAGACTAAACTACTAATGGCCTCACTTGAAACAGAGTCAAGAGACATCATCTGTGACAATGAAAACTAGAGCTTATTCATAAGCAATCTGCCTGCTTCAGAGTCTCAGGGTGCTGGAATTCTAGATGTGTCCACCAAGCCCTAGTATCTTTCCTCCTTTTAAAAAATATAGTGGGAAGAGAAGCCTTTAAAAAACCCTCCCTAAATTCACATTTTTCTGTGTCCTGCTTTGGAATCTACTCCTTGATATAATAATTTGATGGGGACCACTATGAAGTGCCTCTGAGAAGGATTTAAAATTAAGAGTTGGCTTTGTGTATTTACTTGTGAGTCTAACCAAGGCCCAGATTCCCTATCTGGAGATGGGTAGTGGATTCGCAGTAAGTGAAACTCTGTGAGTCACTAGTCCTGACTGAAGCCTGTAGCGACCTGTGATGCTGTGATGCCTCAAAGGACAAGATAAGGTCACAGCTGAGGAATGCCTGACTTCCACTCCGATTAACTAGAGACTATAGCTGCAGGCATCTCACTCCTATAGTAAAAGTGGAACTTTCTCCTAAGATAGTTCTCCTAAATTAAAATAAGACAGTTCTAAATTAATATAAAATAGTTTTCTTAAATCCACATAGTCTGTTACTTAGAGAAGTCCTTGAACCACTCCCAAGGTCCTGTCAGTTTCCTGTGTTTTCTACTCTAACCCCGTCTCTTGTTTGAGAACCAAATAAATATTAGCCACCCAGAGAAGTTGTGTAAGCCCCCAGGGACTCTTGAATTGTGCTAGAGGGTTTTGATCCTCCTGGAGCCCTAACATCATATCACTTGTCTCTTTGATTTGAGCCTTCGCTGTCCACTCATTTGGGAGGCCTGATCAGTCCACAACAATAATTATAATGGCTATATTTCTGTATTATATGTGTCTGCCTCAAATGATGCTAATTGCTCTACATTTATCCTCTCATTTAATCTCCACAGTAAATTTATTGAACTAGATATCATGAATGAGATATGTACTTCAACACCTCCCTCCTAGCTTCCCATCCAATCTCTGCTCACCCCACTGGGAACTGGCTCTTGTTGCCCCAACTCTACCTACATGGTTCTCAATCAGAACACAAATAACTTCCCCATTGTTCAAACTACTTACAATGACTACTTTCTTGGTCTGCCTCCCACCTGTTTGGCTTCTCTTTCTCAGACTCTGAGGGGAACCACTCAGACTGCTTTAAAGCTCAAGGACATCTAAGACACCTGAGGATGTGACCCCACTTGTCTAGCACAGTGGGATACAGTTACAAATGCATGTGATAGCCACAACACTATGTAAGAATGTAAATATGAGATAACAACCTGTGTAAGAATTATACAATCAAGATGCAGGCAGCTGTTGCTCTTGCACTCTGGCTCTCTTCTCTGCTCCATGCTGCCTGCTGTTGTTGCTGATGTCTTGCACATAGCTGTTCTTTAACCTTGGGACCTCACCTGTGAAGATCTCCCCTGGGCAGCCTGAGTGAGCCAATTGTTTCTTAAAGGTCTTAAAGACCTCATTAAGGTCTTTGCTTTGTTTGTTTTTTGTCTTTTTGAGACAGGTTTTTACTATGCAGCTCAGGGTGGTTTTCAACTAACTTTATAGCCCAAGCTGGCCTCAAACTCCCAGCAATCCTCCAGCTTCAGTCTCGGGAGTGCTGGGATTACAGGTGTATGCCACACACCTGGTCAGGTCTTTGTGTTTCGCTCATCTCCTGGATGTTGGTATTCCTCGGTATCCCTTCACTGCCTCCATATAACTTTCGATTGTTTTTTTACTCCCATCACTCACATTAGTATCAATGGCACTCAGACCTCTGTTAGATCCAAACAGGTCTTTCTCTTCAGCTACAAACCCATAAACCACTGCCTAGCTGACCTCCAGATCTGGCTGTGCCTCTGCCACCTCAACTTCAATGTCCCCAAGTGAGACCCAGCCTTGTTCCTCCATACCTGCCCTCCTCCTGTCCATCTCTCAGGAACTCTGCCACCACACACAAATTACCCCATCTCCCAGTGTGAATATTACCCAGCTTCCCTCCACATCTCATCAAGCACCAAGTCCCGTGCTGGCCCTGTCCTGGAGAGCTATCTATTCCTCTTCATCTGAAGGCTTCTGCCTTAATTTCCAGCCTCCTCATCTCCATCTGGATTACAGTGGGGCTTGTTAGTTGGTCTGTCTACCCCAGCTTGAGGCCCTCTTAGGTCTATTTTCTCCTTAGCAGCCAGAGTGATTCTTTTTCAGTGCAAATCTGAACATGCCCCTCTGCTGAAAAGCCTATAGTGATTTCTTGGCACCCTCAACCTAGGCTCTGCTGGCTTCCCTTTGCCTCCATCTCAGGCCCCCTCTGCTTTGGCTCCTGCCACACTGAACTGCTTGCAGACCCTTACTCTCCCCTTGGTTCTCTGGGACCTGCACTCACTGCTTGCCATGCGCTTCCTACCACATTTTCCTCCCTTGTAACCCTAGTCCTTTGTGTTTTGACATATATTCTCTTTGGTGGAGCTTTTCCTGACTCCAAGCTGTTTTCTCTGACCAGAAGGTGGGGATATGGGATATATATATATATATATGTATATATATATATATATAAAACACCTCTGACCAGGGGTGGTGCTTAGGGCGGGCATTGATGACACTCGAGGAGCTGACTGGAATTTTCTTTGTGCACACTGGGAAAGGAAAATGGAATTTGTAATAGGGGAAGGAGGAAGTGACTTCAGGGTAAACATCCCTGATTTGGCCTTCCGCCATGTTACACCACTGCCGTAACCATACAGTAATTTATTCTAGGGCAAAACTCTTACTTTTTCCACACATTCCTTTTCTTTTCATGTTTTTTTGGGGTTTTTTTGGTACCAGGGGTCGAACTCATGACTTTGCACTTGCAAGGCAGGTGCTTACACCACTGAGCTAAATGCCCGGTCCCTTAAAACTATTTTTTAAAAAGTATTATACTTTTTAAAAAATTACTGTATTTTTACCGTATTTACCTTTCCTCCTCTATTTTTCCAAATGTTTCTACAAACCTTTGGAAGGCAGATGTACATAATCTACTCGCTGCATCAGAGGAGATGGACTGGAAAGGGCTTTGCACTGGAAAGAGCATGGAGCATGATTTGGACCTGAAGCCAGTGCAGGAGCCATTAGGTTCGGGGCTCGGAGGCGAGGTGTAGGAATAAATGCAGTTGTCACAGTGAGATGGCCCAGAAGCAGTAACAGCAGAGTCACTTTTGCAAAAGCAGGAGGATGTGTGGTCTGATGATGGTAGAGGAGGAGGGGAAAGCAACCACACTGCACATCACGGAGAGATGGAGGGAAAGTGCCTGCCTGTGGCTTTGGACTTAGTGAGGTCATTGATGTCCTTGGAAAGGGTGTCGGTGGTTGTTTTATGTGCTTAATCATTTGTTCTAGATCAGAGAAGAAAGTGTGTTTGGGGGGGTTACCTGGGGCCATCTGAACTGATAAGCAGGGGAGGAAGGGATGGAGGCAGCAACAGCAAAAATGGCCCATAAATTAATTGACAGCACAAAATGTGTACCTATAGGAAGTTATTGGTTCTGCCTGTGTTTCGTGTTGCTCTCCTTACTCCTAAAAATAGTCCCTCTGAGGAGTTTTGGGGCACGTGCAACTGCAAACCTATCTTGCTCAAGCCACACTGGAGCTGTCATTGGGTGAGACTAACAGACTTCCCCCAAGCTCCCTGCTCTCAAGGTCCCACAGTAAAGACGGGTGGTAAAATATCTTTGTTATGTTGATTCTAAGTTAAAGTAGCCTCAGTTTTATATGTATAAATTGGAGAAAATAAGAAATTGTGGACTCATATTTTTGCTGAGAGGACTAAGTGAAATCACATACATTAAGAGCTTAGGCTACTGAGTGAAACACAATAAATTCTTAACTCAGTCTATGTTAGCACAATATAAAGGAGGGATAAGATACTTCTAAAGACATGTCACAACTTCTTTGATTACATGTGATAGACAGCTGATTCCAATTAAGATATTTATTGGGTGCACACAAGACAATCTTACCCACTGGAAATACCAGGAGAGCAGGGTACAGCTGGAGCTCAGAATGTCGCAGGCTTTCTTGTCTGTATTAGTGGGTGTGTGGTTTCAGGGGTTTGGGAGGTGGTGGCAGGGATTTCTTCTTGCTCACTACAGATGGGCTTCCTTGCCTGGCCAGAAATCACAGCTCCTGAGTGTCTCTGTCTTTGGTTCTGTATTTCTCTCTCTCTTTTTGGTTTTCTGAGACAGAGTCTCACTATATAGTTGAAGCTAGTTTTGAACTGTCTATGTCACCCAAACTGGCTTGAACTTGCCATTGATCCTCCTGCCTCAGCCTCCCAGATTCTGGGATTTAAAGGCATGTGCCACCACACCTGTGAAGACACAGCTAGACGGCATCATCTATGAGGAAGCAGTCCCTCACCTGACACCAAATCTCCTGGCACCTTGTCTTAGACTTCTCTGGCTCCAGAACTATAAGAAATAAACTCCCTCTGGCCTCTTTCCTAAAACTGCCAGTCCCACAAGAGCAGATGCTTCATGACTCAATCACCTTCCAAATGCCCTGCCAGCCAATACCATCATCACCTTACTAGTTAGGATTTCAATATAAGAACTTGGCGGCGGTGGGGGACGGCACACAAACATTCAGACTGTATTGCCTGGTTGCCTGGTCAGAAGCTGTGTTGTGGGAGATGCTGTGGCTATGGATCTAACTCTCTCTAAGTCCCCAGATAGTGGTCATGGCTGTAGCACTAAGGACAGGAGGAACAAATCCATACTCAAATAAGTAGGCTTCTCTGAGGGTGAAATGATGCCTCTTGAGAGACAGAAGGGGCCCAATTTATCAACTGATTATTAGTTGGTCTCCTCAAGGACTAAAGCCATAGTAGGAGCCATGCAGTGGTCTCTGTGACTAACAGGCTGAATTTTTTTTTTTTTTTTTTTTGTGGTACCAGGGATCAAACTCATGACTTTGCACTTGCCAGGCAGGGGCTTATGCCACTGAGGTAAATCCCCAGCCCCCAGGCTGAATATTTGGAGGCAGCAATAGTGAGGTCAGATTTGCCAGGAGCAAGTCCATGCTTTTCAGCCCATACCGAGCCACTGCCTCTGCCACACCTACTCTTTCCCGTGCCCACTGGGGCTGTCCCAATGGCAAAGCTTGCACCTACGCACCAGACTGAGCCATCAGCAACCAAACTGGAGTTTCGCCTCCTCCTTCAGCTGGTCATTCTAGATGTTGCCTGTAGCCACAGAAGCACTCAGGGACCACTCTGCATAGGAGGTAACCCCAACTTTTTTTGGGGGGGTACTAGGAATCAAACTCATGACTGTGCACTTGCAAGACAGATGCTTATGCCACTGAGCGAAATCCCCAGCCCCACCCCAACTTTTCAATAATGAGGCAATTTCGTTGTCTTCATGAGTATTATTTTCCCTTCCTCTTGACACCATGTTCTCTCTCTCTCTCTCTCTCTCTCTCTCTCTCTCTCTCTCTCTCTCTCTCTTTCTTTCTTTTTTCAGACAACATCTCTTCATGTTGCCCAGGCTGGTCTTGAAATCCTAGGCTCAAATGATATTCTTGCCTCAGCCCTCTGAGTAGCTGTGACTAGAGGCATGTGCTACCATGCCTGCCTTAACACCACGCTTTCCAAAGGCTTGAATCATTTTACCAGCCAGTGCTTTTCTGGTTGGGACATCACTTCAAGTCACTACTGGTAATATTTTTAGCAATTGGGGTAGTACTTGTGACTGGGACTCCCTGCCCAAATACCACGTGGAATGGGGTTTTCTTTGTCAGCCAGGAGGCATGTGGTCGAGTTCCAAACTGAGCTTGTTGTTACAGACCACTCTCGGTACCAACTGTGTGGAATCTGCCCTTGGGGAAGGAGATATCAAGGCAAAGTCAGAAGGGCAAGAAATGCATTGTGGGTAATACCTGTTAAAGGGCAAAGGAGAACTAGAGAGCAGGACTCCTCGGGGAAGGTTTGCAGACCAGGATGCAGGTCTGGCACCTATAAGCAGAGAGGAGACAGGAAGGGGGATTTAGCACCTAGAGCCTCAGCCCAGGGTGAATGGAACGCAGAGAACATCTCAGCCAGCTCCTAGAGGGAGCCGCCTGCGCTGGGCAGAGACAGCCAGCCCCACTGAGGCCTCACCGGTCAGGGAGGAGCCTCCTGGGACAACGTGGAGGTGTGCAGGGCAGGAAAGGGGCTCTAGGGGCTCGATAATGATGTTTCTAAATCTTTTTATGTATGTGTTCATTTTATTAAAAAATTTAAGTCAAGTTCTTTCGATTTATGACTTTTATGTATTTATTGCTGTTTCAGTTTTTCAAAAATCATAAATAACCTTAATAAGGGACCTTAATTAGGATTTAGAAACTCAAACCCTAGGTGGGAATAGTCTCATATGCAAAGATCAATTTTAGTAATGTGCCCAGAAAGTCATAGAAACACATGAATTCATTTCTAAAATTTATTATATGGAAAGGATCATACAACATATGAAGTCTTAAATTCAAAAGTGTGCATAATAGTGTTACTAGTAGTAAATAGCTGGAAAAAACCCTCAATTTTCATCACTGCAGAACCTTCTGAATAAATTATTGGTTTAACTGTATAATAGAATAAAATGAACATTTAAAAAGAATGATGAAAATCTACATTTAATGGAAGGAGAGTATGTTCATTATATAGAATGAACACTGTTATTATATAGCAAAAATATATATGCCATTTATATATATGAACATGTTATTAGATAGCATTGTTAATTAAAAAGAAAGTGTCATAAAAACATTTTTTTCACTAAAACATTTTAATATGACTTCTTTTACCAAAAATGTAATCAAAATATATTTTTATTCTCTGAAAAAAGTTCCAGTAGTTTGCATAAAATATGAATAAAAGTTATCTTTTTAAATAGTATGTTGAAGTAGCCAGGCATGATGGTGCATACTTGAAATTCCAGTACTTGGGAGGCTGAAGCAAAAGGATCACTACATAGTAAGATCTGGTCTCAAAAGAAAAAGTATGTTGAAATTATTATTTTCTTTATCTTTTTAATGTTTCTAAATGTTTATTGATTTATTTGTTTTTATGGTAATGAGGATTGAACCAAAAACCTTTGCACTGAGCTATACCTCCAGCCTTTTTGTATTTTGAGACAAGGTTTCCCTAAACTGCAAACTGCTCAGGCTGGGCTTGACTTTACAATCTTCCTGCCTCAGGCTCCCAGGCTGCTAGGGTTGGTGTGTATCATCATGCCAGTCTACAATTTTTTTTTTTTTTTGAGACAACATCTCACTGTGTAGTTCAGACCAGCCGTGTGCTGACTATGTAGCCCAGACTCTCACTGTGGTAGGCAAGTAACCCACCACGAGCAACACCATCAACCTTTCTTATTTTGAGACAGGGTCTAAATTGCTCGAGCCAGTTTAACACTTGTGATCCTTCAGTCTCAGCCTGCTGAGTAGCTGGGATTACAGGTGAGCACTGCTAGGCCTGACTGTCCTTCTCCTTCTGTTAGTGTCACCCACTCCAGAATTTTATTTATTTATTTACTTATTTATTTGCTTACTTGCTTGCTTATTTACTGTGCTGGGAATTAAACTCAGGGCCTCAGCAAGTTAAACAAGTGCTTTGCCACTGAGCAAAGCCTCAGCCTTTGGTTGTAAAATTTGACTTTAATTAGTAATTATTTGTATTACAGGGGATTGAACCTGGGGTCTTTGCACTGAGCTACATCCCCAGCCCTTTTATAAAAAGTTTGATTTTTGGGGGTGGTGGTGGCAGGGGAAGGGCTTCTTTAAATCTCTAAATTGTCCAAACTTTTGGATCAAACTTTTGGTCCTCTGGCCTCACCCTCCTAGACTGCTGGGATTATTACAGTCATGTGCCATCACATTTGTCCAGCTAATGACCAGAATTTTAGAAGTCATCATCCTGAATTTCATCTTTTCTCTCAGTCTTGGATTTCATTTGTTGCTACATTTTGTTATTTCTTCAGTGGCTTTGGAGTTGGCTTCTCTTTCCCTTTGGCACCTTTCCCCGCCTCTCTTCCTTACCACGTATCTACCTCATCACCGTGAAACTGACTTCTCTAAATTGAACACTTATTTCCACTTCTCCTTAGCGTGTTCAATAGCTCCTGTCTGCCACAGGGTGAAGTCCTTAGTCCTGGGTGAGCCGGGCTGACGGCCTCCACACTCTGGTCCTGTCCCATCACTAACCTGCTCCCTACAAGGCTGGAGGCTTCCTTCTGTGGACGCAATTGGGCTCTCCTCATTTTCATAGTTCTAGTGCCTAATATAGTTTGGGGAAGTCAATAGAATTTTTCTAAATGAATTAATTAAGAGATTAAAAACTGAATTAAGAGATAAAGAATGAAATGGGTTTTTTACATTAAGCTGGATGAACAAGATACATATAGAGGATCTACTCCTTTATTTCTTCAAGGAATTTTTTGATAACTGTGTTGAGTTTATTGAAGAGATCTCTTTTTTATTTTTCCCATTAAAACTTGTTTCTCCATGACCTGCAAAGTACTTGGCACATAGTAGGTATTCAATAAACATATATTAACCAGGGTTAAAGACAGTGTATTGTATTCTGCCAAGAAAAAACATTTTTTTTAAGACGTAATGCTTATTTAATTGTAGAGCAGCTTGTTTGGCCAAAAGATGAAAACTCCATTCTTCGTGAAAGAACCACTATGCTGGCCAGATACCTAAGCAGAGAGACCCGGCTTCAAGGCACTTTAATTAAGCACATTTCTCATTGCCCAGAACATGGACCTGCTGTTGGAGGGGACACCTGTCTTCCTGAGGTCAGCAGTTCCAGCAATAGATTTATTAACTGTAACCAGATCTGGCTACAGATGCTGCCAAAACAGGGATATCCCAAGGTGCGGTGACTGGATGCTAATTTGGGATAGATACCTCTTCGAGACTTTAAATCTTTCAAAATGAAGATCATATGGCTTAATAAACTCCAGGATGAGTTTCTATTTCTAGTGAATAAACACATTTTTTTTGTATTTGGAATATGTAATGGACATGCTGGCATTTTAATACTTATATTAAGGTTCAGAATTCAATATCTTAAAAAAAAAAAAGGACTCAATGTCTTACAAGGTCCGAGGAACTTGTTTGCAAAGTAGTGTTATGAAAAATGACTCTGGTGCAATATGATCACTCCCTTCGGAGAACTTGCAAGTAAATTTAGTCAGTTAAAGTTTCTGCCAGCATGCTTCTAACCCAGTGCATTGAAAGGTTACCTCCAGTTGCCAGTTACTCTTCTCTGTTGCTTCTCCTGATGCCTAATTTGAAGAAACTCCATTTTGCTGCAGGTGCAAGGTTCTCCAACCATTAGAGTCTCTCAAACTTTCAAGGAAACCCAGTGCTCCATAATATGTGCCTCTCACTTGGAATTCAAGACGGTAAGCTGGTTAAAACATCAGGAGCCAAGAATTTGTAAGGCATTTTGGTTTCTTGACAAGAAGGTTATTAATCAACTGCACTAGTTACATGAAAAGATCAAACACTTAATAAACCCGAGTGTAGCCAGATACTTTCTACATCAGGCCACCATGGAATTGGCTTTTTTCTTTACTTTTCTGGTGCTGGAAATTGAACCAAAGTCCCCACACATGCTAAACATGCCGTACGCTCTTGCTTCAGCTTACCCAGCTAGGAACTTCAGCAAATAAAACTTGAATTTTCAAATGAAATGGTTTCCTTTTGGCCCTCTGGGAGAGGGAATGAAGAGCTGAAAAGAAAGGGAACCAACTTTTGTTCATCCTGGTCACCAAGAGGCTTAGAGCTTTGGGGAAAGATTTCTCTGAAGAAAAGAGTGTGTCATTTACAGTTCTTTAAAAAGTTTACAAGACAATTTTATTTTTAATATTTCTGAAGTCTTAGTAGGTTTTTTTTCATAGCCCTGCTCTGTGTGTTTAAATGACATCAGAGTGGGTCTCTGCACATCACCTCTTCTCATTGTTTCCAAAATAATTTCTTTGTTAATTATGACCAGACTTACAATTTCACTTGAGAACAACTGGAGGGGTTGTGAGCGATGCCAGTCACTTAGTGTCTTTGAAGATATTCGGGAACAAATGCAGCCTGGTTGGAGTTGCTGCTGAGACATGATCATTGGTGGCGACACACTGATGGTGGCTGAGCATCCGGGCTCCGAAATCTGCTAAGCTGGGGTTCTGTGTCCACACATTTAGGTAAACACACGTGATAGTTTCTGTGAGGAGCCAAGGAGTCCAGGAAGGTTTGGCAAGGAGAAAAGACAAGAGCTGGGCCTGTGAGGAGCACACGATGCATGGAAACTGACCAGGAGGAAGAGAGCATGGTCAGGGCTGTGGCGCTGCCTGCAGGACTCCTCTGCCAGTGTGGCGGGACCCTCGGGGACCTTTGGTCTTAGAATTCACGGGGCAGGGCAGTGGGGGCAGAACTTGAAAGGCAATCGTCGCATGGTTTTTTTTTTTAAACAGAATGTTTTCAGGTTGGTCGTTTGAAAATAAAAATTCGTTGTTAGTTTGAAAATACTTCTTTTCCTTAACCGAACTAAGTACTTTGTTGAGTTCAGATCAGAGTCATAGCAAAATACAGAGCTACTCACATGCCGGTGTGTGCCTAGCTTTCTTTGGGAATGACATAGTCAGATGTGATTCTAGGCCTTATGATTCAAACAAAATTCTGAACAATCCAAATTTATATACAGGTTAACCTATATATATAACCTAAAATATATAAGTGGTCCAATTTAGTCCGGGGAAATATGATAGTGATTTCCACCAGGGTGGTAGCAATGAAGAGAAGTGTATAAATTCAAGATCCTCATAGCAGCCTAATTTATTTTTTATTGGGTTTCATTGTGCTCTTTTCATACATGCATATAACCTACTTTGATCATATTATCCCTCCTAGTAACCTTCCTCCTCCTCTCCACTCCTCTCCCTCTGCTCCCCTTCCTCTTTTATATTTGCTTGCATTTTTTTTTTTTTTTTGTACCAAGGATCAAACTCATGACCTCATGCTTGCCAGGCAGGTGCTTACACCACTGAGCTAAATCCCCAGCTGCTTGTTTGTTTTTTGAGACAGGGTCTTACTATGTAGCCCAGGCTGACCTTAAACTGGCAGCAGTCCTCCTGCCTCAGCCTCCTGAGAGCTGAGATTATAGGTGTGAACCATCACTCCTGGCCCTCTTCCTCTTTTCCTCTCATGTCACCCTCTTCCCCCCAGATTCCATGTATTAGGGAAAACTAAGTCTGGCTAGTTTTGCTTAAGAGAATGATTTACACTTCCACCCATTTCTGCGCAAATGACATTATTTCATTCTTTATGGCTGAATAATACTCTACTGTATATGCGCGCACATTTTCTTTACCAGTTTATTCACTGGAGACGCCTATGGCAATTCTGTAATTGGCTGTTGTAAACCATGTGCCAATAAACATGGGAAAGCTGGTCTCTATGATATGCTGGCTTTGATTCCTTTGGATATATGCCAAGGACTGGTATAGCTAAATCATATGGTGGTTCTATGTTTAGTTCTTGAGAAACTTCCATGCAGATTTCCACAGTGGCTTAGACAGCCTATTTTAGATATGACATGTTATGAAGAGAATTAATGAGTAACATTTTCTACAAGACTCCTCGCTGCAGACAACAAAGGTATGTAGTGTTCTGTTATAACCAGAAGCTATATTGAAATGGGTCTGGAGATGTAGCTCAGTGGTAGAGTGTTTGCCCAGCTGTTTAAGGGCCTGGATTTGATCCCTAGCACCACACATGCACATATGCACACGCACGCACACACACACATACACACACACACACAATAGTAAAAAACAAACCCAAGCATAATGCTGGGGAGGGTAAAACTACCAGAGCTAATTCCTTGGAACTCTACTTATTTATTATTCTTTTATTAATTTAAAAGTCAATTTGTTACATTTCATAGTATAGGCTATGTACCATGTGCCAGGAACTACGTACACAGTAGCGAACCAAAAAAAGCATGTGTCCTCCTCTTTTGGGGTTGGAAGAAAACAGATAACAAGCAAATACATCATATAATTATATATCCACCCACTTATGTATTCAACAATAATTATTGAGTACTTATTGCAGAGTAGAAATATGGTAAGAATTGGGAATACAATGAGAAGCAAAAATAGATGGGGGCCTCTCTTTATGGAGCTTCCTGTTTGAAGAGACAGGCAACTTACTCAGAGGCCCACTTCAGAAGGGTTAGTTATAGGGAAAGAAGTTGTGACATGTGGCTCAGTGGTAGAGCTCTTGCCTTGTGTGCACGAGACCCTGGGTTCAATCCCCAGCACCACCAGGAAAGAAAAAAAAAAAGTCTGTGACAGAATGTATGACAGGGGAATTTGATCTCTAAAGGAGGCTTCGCTCAGGCAGGTAAGAATGGATGGAAAGCTGAGGTGTGGAAGAGTCAGCTGAGGAAATGGAAGGAGAAGACAGCGTGTGGGACCAGAGGGAACAGACTGTGGCAGAGTTCTGCCCTGCAGGCTGCAAGCGTGGCTAGAGGAAGAGGAGGAACACACCTGGGGACCGGGTAGAGAAGGGGCAAAGCCCAGAGTGCTGGTCATGGAAGCTCTGGAAAGAGTGCTTCAGAAAAGGAGGGTGAGGACAACTGAGTCAAAGGCGAATGAGAGGCTAAGTAACATGAGAACTGAAAAATGTCCCTTGGATTTCACAAGTAGGTCACTGGTGAGCGCAATGGAATGAGGGGCCAGCAGCCAGAATGCACGGCTGGAGAGTGAGTGGGAGGTGAGGAAATGGAGGGTGCAAAACAGCATTAGGAACTGCGCTGGACACGTGATGGAATCTGGTGGCAGGAGCTTACCCACATAATGCTTTTTTCACATGGGCAAAATGGCAGAGGATGGCAGTTCTCAGTGATGTAATAGTTCCATGATGTCTTCAGTGTTCTCGAATCCTTTCTTCTGTCCTGTCATCCTCAGGCACAACCTTCTTTCTCCTCCAGTGTGAACACAAAATGATTGCTCACTCACATAAGGAGGAAAAACAAAACACCAAGGGGAGAGCTGGGCATGGTGGCACAAGCCTGTAATCCCAGCACTCAGGAAGCTGAGGCAAAAGGGTTTCAGTGAGTTTGAGACCAGCCTCAGCTACACAAGAGAGTTCAAACCCAGCCTGAATCACAGAGAGAGACCTTATCTCAAAGAAACAAACAGGCAGAGGATTAACCTCAGCAGCACAACTGCCAGCCTGGCAAGCACGAGGTTGTGAGTTCAATCCCTGATACCAAAACAAAACAAACCCCAGAAATTTGCTGCTAGGTGGGGCATGGAGACACATACCTGTAATCCCAGCACTTGGGAGACTGAGGTAGGAGGATCTCTGTGAATTTGAGGCCATCCTGGGCTACAAAGTGAGTTCAAATCCAGCCTGAACTCCATAATGAAAACCTGTCTCAGAAAGATGAAAAAAAATTTTTAAAAGAAGAGAGGAAGGATGAAAGGAAGGAAGGGAGAGAGAAAGAGAGAGAAGAAAGAAGAAAGAAAGAAAAGAAGGAAGGAGAAATTTAGTGTCAACTTTAGCCACAGCTTTCACATCATTGGCTGGAACCATGTCACATGGCCACTCCTAGCTGCAGGAGAGGGAAATGCAGTTCTTTAGCTGGACCCATTGTGGCCTTAAAGATATTTGCTTTCTGTTGGAAAGGAATGGAGATGGATTTTGGGAAGGCAACTATAGCAGGTAATACAAATAATACATTCAAAAAATATGTCCATGAAGGGTATGAGAGAGTGTTCTAGTCAGGAGTCGCCAAGAGAACAATTACATACAGGACACAGAATTTATAATATTATTTTATGATGGTCACCCAGAGTTAAATACAAGAAAGTGCAGGAAATCTGTCCACAACACTAAAGACCTGGAAAATTCAGGTAAGGGCCTGGGTCCCACAGCAATGTCTTGCATGAGTTCAACTGATGACCTAGAGCCCATGACAGTGCCTCCCATGAGTCCATCTGGAGGCCTAGAGCCCACAAACAAGGACTCGTGCAAGTCTGTTTTACAGATCTGTGTTGGGAAGGCCCAAAAGTCAGCGGTGGAAACTAAAAAGTCTGTGCCAGAAGGGTGAAGAAGCTGTGCCAGCGGGTTGAGGATTCTATACTGGAACCAAGAGAACGATGCTCAAAATAAAGACCAGGGCTCCCCTGAAATGTACCACAGCCATCCTCAGTGATGAGGTCCTGAGTTCCTCTGACAGTGAGAACAGTCAATATATGTTAGGGAGCCAGGGTGACAAGCTTCTCCTGGAGATTAAACAGCACACATCTTCCCCTTCGGGGCCAGGAAGTGATGCTCAAGGCAGGGACCTAAATGAATCACGGCTACTCTCAGAGACAAGGTCCTGAGCTCCTCTGATGATAATGGCCAAGTCTGTATCCGGCAGTCTAGCCATGACAAGCTCCTCCAGAAGAACCATTGGCTCCAAACAGATGCAGCACTTAGGAGAACCCAACACCTTGTTCTTCCTCTCCACATCTCTTTTTATGCTGGCGACTTTCTTCAGGTGGGCCAGCTACTCACATCACCATACTGATTTAATTCTGCTGGTGTGAAGCTGACCACCAGTTTTTAATCCGTAACAGAAAGATAAAATGACAGAGGGGTTTTTTGTGGGATGGAGTAACTTGTAAAAAATGGGAATGATGGAATGTATTTAGAACTTGATGAAAAGATCTAACAAGATAAAGAGAAAGAAAGAGGTTGAATATATAAAAAAACAAAAAGGATAATTAATAGTGTAATGTTCCTTAGAAGGAGAAAAGGGAAAATAAATGTAAATTAGGGAAGAGGGATTAACATTAAAAAAGCAGTAAAGATAAGCTCTTTATTGTATCATAAAGCAGCAGAAGTATGATTATATGCTTTATGTTGAGAAGATGAGTCTTCTATTTGCTCTATATTGTAGGAGGTAAGGTTAGCATTGCCAGTGAGAAGGTAGGAAGAAGTGGTCAGAGATTTAAGAAGCTGGTTTGAAATAGCTGTCGTGGAGAGTGAATGAGTCATCTGGCCTCAGAAATTTGGCAGGAAACATTTCTATGATGATAATTATATGAACTGTCATTTTTCCTAAGTGGATCAGAGACTGTTACAAAAGGCAATTGTCTTAAAGTACCTAATGGACAAAATCAGATATTTATGGACATGAGTTTTCCACCCTCTGCTTATTCTGTTAAATACACGTGTTTTATTGACCAGGGAAGGGAAGTTTAGTGACCCTAATTGCAGGAGAAGTATCTTCATGTGGACTAAAATATTAGGCAAAAATGAAAAGTCAGAACATCCCAGGATAAACTATATCACACACAGAATCCTTGGATTCCCAAATATGGAAAATTTTTTGAAGTACATATTTATATATGAAGGGAACAGATATAAAGACAAATTGGAATAGCGTGAAACCATAATAATCACAAATTCTATAAAACTTTTATAAAACCATATTTCTGTTTCAGTATGCTTTTTTGTCAACAAAGAATATGGGATTTCTAAATTGGCATGTATGTATATAAATGACTACATCTTCTTACAGTCTAACGAGTTCCACTTCAACCTGGACTAGACATGGAACGTCTGAAAGTGCCTCCTAATTAGCAAGCGAGGGTGTCTAACTAAATCCTGGGAGATGCATCATTTGGGTGTGTGGAGCGTTACTGTGTCCCCTTGACAAAGGCATCCAGTTGCCTAGTGTTTTAAATGAGTGGCATCAAACTAGAAGTGGGTAAAGGGGAAGGAGCAATTTTAATTTTTTACTGACAAAATAAAAAAAAAATAACGAACTTATTTTATTTATATCTTTTTCTTTTTTGTGGTACTGGGACTTGAACCCAGGAAGCGGTGTACTACTGAGCTGTACCACTTTCTCTCTTTATCTTGAGGCAGGGTCCTGCTAAGTTACTCAGGCTACCCTAGAGTTTGCAGTTCTCCAGCCTCAGCCTGCTGAGGAGCTGGATGATGAGTGTGTGTCACCAAGCCCAGTACTGATTTTTTTAGGTCATTTTTATTATGCTACACAAGTTATAAGTACAGTACTGTATACTTCTTTCATCTCAGAAAAGTACTTATCAAGGCAATTAAATTGTATTTGGGGGGGTTTTAAAAATAGTTTTTAATTTTTAATGTTAGACAGGTGGCGTAGCCAGTGGTAGAGCACTTGCCCAGCATGTGAGGCCCTGGGACTGACCCCCAGATTCCCCCCAAAAAGGACTGATTGTTCTCCACCGTCAGTATGAGAGGCGCAGGAGAAATTAATGGGGAAGGCAAGATTCAGTCATCCCACAGATCAAGCCAAGGAACAAGGACAATCAGAAGGGAAAATGCTTCTCACAACAGAATTTTTAACTGAGTTTTAATTCAGACATCTAAATGTTTTATCTACTAAAGTCCTGTCTCCTTCCTAATTTAGTGGGAATTTCTACCACCTAAAATATCAGTATCCATTGGAACCCAGCCCATGAAACTTGACTTTTAAAGTATCTGACTTTAAATTTTTTCTTCACCAAATCTATTTGTTGCATCTCATATGAACACATTGTTTTCCCCCCCAGAAATGGAATTTTATCTAGATTAAATTTGTGTTTGTTTTGTTTTGTTTGTTTTTGTTTTTGAGACAGGATCTCGTTATGTAGTACAGACTCATTTATGTAGCCCAGGCTGACCTCGAACTCATATGATCCTCCTGCCTCAGCCCGAATGCTGAGATTACAGGTGTGTGCCACCATGCCTGGTTTAGATTTAACTTGGAATTTTGGTCCATCCAGCATTAGGAGGCGTTTCATTTGCAACATTAAAAGAAAATTCTATTTCTGATTACATTTCATAGAATTCAAAAAAATCAGAGGCTTTCCTGGTGTTTCTTTCATTCGTTGGTGCCTGTATTCCCACATTTTGTCAAATGATAGGTCTGAAAACCTTTAAATAATTATTTGCACTAGCAAAGCACCTTGGCACTTTGGAGAGGAGCATCCTGTTCACTTGGAGACAGCCCACACTGCCACTCAGCGTCACAGGCTGCATGTCATAGGCTGCTCTAGGAGTTCTTACTGGATCCTCGTAGCGGCCCTCCAAATTAGTTATGATTGTTCTCATTTATGAGGCAACTGAACTGGGGCCTGTAAGCTTAATTAATTTGTTAGTAGTTTAATTAATTTGCCCAAGATTACAGGCCGGATACATAGCCAAACCAGAATAATAACCATCAGGCCACACCGTCCCAGTAAAGTGTTCGACTCTTAGTGAATGCTGCACAAATCGTGGGGCGCAGTCAGACTGTCTCCTAAGAAGTGGAACTGGGATCACAGCCCATTTTTCAGACTCTCTTGCCGGGTTGACAAGGCCCAGCTGCTCTGTGAAGTTCAGGGACACACACCGGCCACCAGCATTTGTAGTATAAACAAGAACATCTGCATTTATATTGTGATGCACACTTTCAGAAACGTTCTGCCAAACCTATTGCATATGGTAGTTCCCTGCTGTGTCATCTGGGGTAGGAGATATTTGACTGGCTTAGCAAGTGCTGTGTATGGTGTGTGGCCAGAGGGATTTACTGAAGACAGAAGACCCAGCCTGGTGTGAGTGACAGCAACCAGTAGGTTTGGAACCTGAATGGAAGAAGAAAAGGCAAGAAGAAGGAAGGCTCACTTCGGTGACTTTTTTTTTTTTTTTTTTTGTCTTTTGGAGACAGTTTCACTATGCAGTTCAGGCTGGCCTTGAACTCACTTTGTAGCCCACGATGGCCTCAAATTTGCAGCAGTCCTCCTGCCTCAGTCTCCCAAGCGCTGGGATTACAGCTGCTTTGGTGACTTTGGAGAAGTGCCAGTTTTCACTGGCTCCTTGGACATCCCTCTCTGGCTTCCAGGCTGACTCTTCAGTTTTGCAGTGCAGATCCTTTTCTACCTGATAGGAATTCCACGGTGTTATGACTGGACCCTTTGAATCTCCAGCACACAGAGGCTTTGGTGTGTCTTTCACACCTCACTCTGTGGGCAGCCACTGTACACCTACCTTGTCAATCCTTAAGTATATCTTATCTTTTGCGACAAACTGAAAGAAACAAAATATTTATATGTGTACATATATGTATGTAAAAAATAGTTAAGATGGCTATACTACTGATTTCTCTGAGTTTGCTGGATAGAAAGATTTGTGTGGTACTGTTTGGACAATTGAATGCACATGTCTTGGGCTCTGGGTGACCGGTTTGGGGATAACAGTGCACAATGTATGCACCATCATTGCCCCTGATTGACATGTTTTGAAATTCTGTTGTAGTTTTTTTTCTTGTTAAAAGTCTCTAATGAGTCTCAAGAGTCTCTAATGAGTCAAGACTTCAGTTTTTGTTTTATTTTTTTCAGAGCTGAGGGTTAAACCCAGGGTCTCATGCATGCTAAGCAAGTGTTATACCACTGAGCTACACCTCCAAACCAAGAACTTCAGTTTGAAAAACAACGATCGAAAGAAATTCACATTGATCTAGATAAACCCCTGTCTTCCCAAGATGCTTTGGAGTTTCATTTATCTGACCCAGGTCTGCCAACATGAAGTCATATCTAAAGCAATGACTGTCTTGTTTCTTGGATTTCCTAAGGAAGAAACCTCACAAGGACAATAGGACAACCTACGATGGATGCGGAAAAAGTACTTTCAGTACTATTGTTGTTGGAAATGGTAGGGAGTTGTTTAAAGCCTTCTAGAAAACATTCATGGAAATTTTATGAAAGAGTGTAAGACTGAAAGTCAGGAACTTCAAGTTCATGTCTCATTTTGCCACTGGTCATTGTGAGGTCAGTCACCAGCCTGTCTGAACCAAGAGGTCTTCATCTAGAAAATGATATATAAATTTGATGATTCATTCACTCTTCATTTGTTCATTCACTAGACAAATGCTTCATTAAGTAGTGCCAGGCAGGTAGAGACCTGGCTCCCCTTGCTCATCCAACGACTCAAGCCAAGAGGACAGATTTTATAAACATATCACAGATTACATGTGCTAGGGTTCATCTCCATCATATTCATGCTTCATTAGCTGTCACTGCGAAGTAAGCTACTTCATAATAGCACATTACCCTTGCTGGGGATATTGCTCAGTGGCATGGCACCTGCCTGTGAAGTCATGAGTTCAATCCCTGGTATAAAAAAAAATAAAAAATAAATGAAAAAGAACATTACCCAGAAAAATATGCTCTTCTGTGTAAACCATTTCATAAAAATCTAAGATATTTAGAAACCATATTGTACTTCATGATAATTTAATGAATTAATTCTAATGGTATAAAGCCTATTTTCATTTAAATTTGATGAATTTTGCCAGGTATGGTGGCTCATACCTGTAACCTCAGCACTTGGGAGGCTGAGGCAGGAGGAGGATCATGTGAGTTTGAGGTCAGCCTGGGCTGCACAATGAGTTCAGTATCAACCTGGATTACATCGCAAGGCTCTGTTTCAAAAAAAAAGAAAAGAAAAAAAAATTGATGAATTTTATACAAGTTTAACTTAAAATGTCCCAAATGCAATTTTTTTCTCTAATTGCCTGTATTTTCTTTTCTCTCCCGTGGGGAACCACCAGATGACTCTCCTTGAAAGAAAAGCACCTAACTCCATTTTAAACTTGGCCCCATCTCCAGGTATTGATATGTACAGAGCTGGCTGGGTTATTTCTTTGTCCTTTCAGTTGGTTTTTAGCAATGTAAATTGGGCTGTCTGAGGAGCTGATGCGTAAATTCTGAAGCAAAGCCACAAGCCAGTATTTCCCCAAATACCTGATTGAGCCAGGAGGGATGGAGAGCCACGTTCTATGCTGTCGGCTTGGACCGAGCCTCAAGAAAGAAGCTATGGGGCTGGAAGTTTAGCTCAGTGGCATAAGCACCTGCCTTGCAAGTGCGCTGTCGTGAGTTCAATCCCCAGTACCAATTAAAAAAAAAAAATCAGAAGTAAGAAAGAAGCTATGACTTCCCGAGACAGAAAGACTTGTACATCAGAGCAGAAGTATTGACTCTCAAATTATTAGCCACTGCCCCAGTTGTGTTATGCAGATTACTCTCTCTGCATTTCTTGCCCTCTGCATATCATGGAGGTGGTCTCAGTCCTCCTATTTAGCCCAGCTCAGTCACAGCAGTCATATATTTCCTGCCACTCTCATTGTCACTCATCCCTGAGTCATTGCTCTCATGGAGAATTAATAAAACCTGGGTTAGCACCTGGGCCAATGAACCACCATCTTGGCTGGATTTAGGACCCCTGGCTCCCCATAACTGTGCATATGTCTTAGTGTCTTTATTCTCGCCTTGGGCTGCCTTGGAAGTGGTAGCTTGAAATTAAGTCACTATAATTCCAATAACTTCTCCATGGCATTACAAATCTAAACCTTCTTGGATTATGACGAGGATGTCATAATCTCTGTATTCTCCAACTTCTTTTTAACTATTGTTTTAACTCTTAATTCTCTTTGAGTTGGTACAGTGAGAGGTAAGAGAATTACTAAAAGCTATGCTTCCACCACATAGGTAGTAATAGCTTCACCGTACACCAAAGTGACTGTGGACAACATAAAGTATCACACAAATTCCAGATTAAAGGTATTCCCAAATCCCCAACTCAGCAGGTTCTCCCAAATTTCCACGCTGTAATGGTACTTGATGAACAGATACATATGGTATAAGAGGAGTGAAAGATTCTTTTTTTTTTTTTGAAACCAATATTGAACTCAAAACCTCGCGCTTGCCAGGCAGGTGCTTGGAATGAAGAATCTTAACTCACTGCCTATTTTACAAAGACAGAAGACCAAGTGAACACATTATTAGGAAACTCCACTTCTAAATTTTGGAAGGGTGTTGGACAAGTGAAGAGTCTGATGCTTAAGTCTCACTAGCTTTGTGGTAAACCTGCTTCTGTGAATATCAATTACTAAATGGAACGAATATGGTAAGGTAAGTATGAGCATGACTCTGAGCTTAAAGGAATCTAACAGATCTTTAACTCTCATTTTAATTTCTCATTTTGAACAAATTAATTTCTCTGTGCCTCGGTTTTTCAATCTTTGATAAAGGAATAATAGTTAACACATAGGGCAGTTATGAATTGAAAAAAATAATGTATAAAGTGCATAGTTTGGGGTCTGGCACATGGTTGGTGCTAAAAATGGGAGAAATAGTGAAGAAGATGATGCTGATAACGATGCTGTATTGCTATGATAAGCACTCAGGAACTTTTAGGGATATAATAAATTTTGGTCCTTGTTTTGATCCACTTTGACAAAATAGCTGAGGCTGGATATTTTATAAAGGAGAGAGATTTATTTGGTGGTTGGAAAGCCCAAAAGGTAAGGTGCCGGCATCTGGGAAGAGCCTCCCAAGCTGTTATGACTTGGCCAAGAGGTGGGGAGGGAAATGGGTACTGAAGGGGCAGAACACCTGGGACAGCCTCAGTTTGTAACAACCCCCTCTTGCAAGATCTACTAGTACTTCAAGACTTACATATGTGAATGTTATCTGAGGGTGATGCTCCTAGGTTCTAATCAGCTTCCACTAGGCCTTGTCTCTGAAAAGCTCTCTGGCCTCTCCTCACCATGGTGTTGCCATCATGTTTCAAGTCCGAGAATCTTTGGGGAACACTCAAACCACATCCAGGCTATAGTAATCCTGTAACAAATGTCCCCAAACAACTATGGCTTTTGAGTGACGTGGTTCTAGTGTCCAAACTTTTTTCAAAATTCTGCTATAAAATCTGGTGGAAAATGACTTAAATTTTTTTCTAAGCAGAAAAGTAGCACAAACAAACAGGATGGTAAGGCAGAAAAAATGGGAAAAGTTTAGAAAATATTTTCATATTGCCAGGACCATAAGATATAATTAACATTCATATCACTTGATTCTTGTTTTTCATGTAGTTTTTTTTTTTTTTAATTGACAAAGGGTCTTGCAATGTAGTTCAGGCTGGTTTTGAATTTACAGTGATCTTCTCGCCTCAGCCTCCCAAGTGCTGGGATTACAGGCAATACCACGCCTGGCCAGCATATCAGTTGGTTCTAAGATTTGTGATTCCCTTACCTCCTAGGCTGCTCTGTAACCTCTTATCCATCTCCTATAATTTAGAGCCCTTTGTACCACGTTAGATCTGATTTCTATGAATTTTCCTATTATGTGCCTCTCTGTAATAGCCTTCTTTTGTTTTTGTGCAACTAAAGGTTGTAATAGCAGGAAAATTTTCTAAGGAGAAGAGCAAACTGCCACCACTTCTTGGCTGTCAGAGTGGCATTGGTGTTTGGAAATGGCTTGATGTTGGGCTTAAAATCAGGCTTTAGAATGTTATCTCATTGATCCAGAGTTCTCCAAGTCCCCCTCCCGCAAGCCTTCCTTCAACCCGAAGGTTGGTTTTGTTTGTTTGTTTGTTTTTTGGTACTGGGGATTGAACAACCTAAAGGTTTTTAAAAGGAAAGTTGGGTGGGCTGGGGATACACTGCTCCTGGCTTGCACATACAAGACCCTAGATTTGATTCCCAGCACAAAAAGAGAGAGAGAGACAGAGAGGGAGTGTTGAGGAATATATCTCTATATATCTATATATCACATAGTAATTATAACCTAAATGTATATTTTATATTTAATAAGTATTTTTATATATGTATATTAGCATACAGTGAATAAATAAGTTTAGTGTTTACAGAAACTAAAGAAACACTTATTGCTATGCCCCTGAATCAAGGCCAGCAGTGTTCTTTCTTTCTTTCTTTCTTTCTTTCTTTCTTTCTTTCTTTCTTTCTTTCTTTCTTCTTTCTTTCTTTTTTCTTTCTTTCTTTCTTTCTTTCTTTTTTTCTTCTCTCTCTCTCTCTCTCTTTCTCTCTCTCTCTCTCTCTATCTTTTTGAGACAGGTCTCGCAGTTTTCTGAAGCTGTTGTTTTCTAACAGGAGCCTAAAGTGGTACCTTTCTATGGTCTGTTGGCCATTTCAGAACTTTAGAAATGTAATGATCAATTCATTAGAAAGAAGCAACTTGCCCCCTGGTGAGCTAGCTGTCATACCCACCCATGTGCTCCAGAAAAAGGGAGGCTTCCCTCAGTTAGCCCACACTTCAGGCCCAGAGGAGAGGAAGCCACATTCCTAGGATTCTACTGCCATCAGGAGAACATCAGTGAGCAGCCATTCCTCACCTCTCTGCTCCCCCAGAAACCTCAGATCAGAGGAACCCAGGTACCTAGTCCCATCCCCTGCACTGAGGGATCAGCAGCCAATGAAGGAAACACCTGGGACTCAGCAACCAAATGATTTGAAGGAAGACAGGAAAATGTAAAGATGAAGGAGCAGTGTGCAATCTCAGACCTCCAGCCCAACCAGAATAAATCCAGGAGGAGACATAAACACAGAAGAAAATGGAAGTTAAACACCTGAAATTTCTGAAATGGTAACAACTGAAGTAAAGAGACAACTTAGCACTTATATTGTTTAATGTGCTTTTTGATTGATTTTGCATGCCTGTGTCTGGTGGCCTGAGCATCTATTTAAAGGATAACAGTGTACATTACAATAACTATGGTTGCTTTCTACTGTCTTGTTTTTGCAATCCAATATCATTCCCATTTTTTTGTTTTGTTTCATTTTGTTGTTTTATTCTCTTTAAAATAAAAAAAAGGAAATATGAGGAAATGAGTTTACTACTAATGTTCTGTGTTGGGAGTTCCCAAAATAGGACTTCAAAATGCAAACAATGAGCAGGAATCTATCAACTATTCTCAGAACCAACTGTGAAGACAACTGCAGGCCACTGTAAAGAACCTGGAGCATTCAAATATTAAGGCTTAAAATATTAAACCTTCCATTAGGGGATATAAATTGTGAGCAGGACTACACATATGCAGAGTGAGTTTTGTTTGTTTTGCTTTTCTAATTGTGAATCTGGCCTGAAATGTCCTTGAAAGTGGGGGGTCCTAAAAGATACAGGTTTATTTTTGTTAAATTATTTGCTCATGTTTGCAAGTCTGAACTATTCTCCTCCATTCATCATGCCAGAAGAGAAATCATGTGAAGAAATTCAACTGTTTTGGTCCCAGGACTCTGTAGAACCACATGGCTACATGGTTCAGGACTGGTGTCCTACTGGTGGCATTGTTCAACTCAGTAGTCAGCTTTGGAAATATTCTGCCATCTGATTGCAATTCTGTGACTTGTGGGGCAAGACCATCCCTGGGAGATCCCCAAATACACAGAGAACTCTCAAGATGAAGTACTAAGAATGTAAACAACCCATTTTTTTTCTCTACATACTGAGAATAGAAACAGGGCCTGTACATTCTAGGTGAGTGCTCCACCACTGAGCTACATCTCTAACATTTTCCTTTACTGTGAGGCAAAATTGTGCTAAATTGTCTCAAATTTACAGTCTTCCTCCCTCAGCCTCCCTGCTAGCTGAGATTACTGGTATGTGCTACCATTAACCAACCCAAATTTTAAAAATGAGGAAAAGATTTGAAAAGATACTTCATAGAGAAGTTGTAGGCATGGAAAATAAACATGAAAATATAATCAATATCATTAGGAAAATGTAAATCAAAACCATGATCGTCTACTGCATTTATTAGAATGGCTAAAATTTGGGCTGGGAGTTTAGCTCAGTGGCAAAAGCACCTGCTTGGTAAATGTGAGGTTCTGGGTTCAGTCCCTGGTACAAAAAAAAAAAAAAAAAGGCTAAAATAAAAGACTAACCATACTAAGCTGAGTATTTAGCTCAGTGGCTTTAGTGCCTGCCTTGCAAGCACAAGGTCATGAGTTTGATCCCTGATACCAAAAACAAACAAACAAAACTAACCATACTAATTACGGGCAAACAGATGAATAAAGGAGAACTTTCATACATTGCTAGAAGAAATATAAAATAACCACTTTGGAACTTGGCATTTTATTATAACACCTGAAAGCCCAGCACTCAAGAGGCTGAGACAAGAGGACTGGTGTAAGTTTGAGGGCAGCCTGGGCTATAAAGTGAGTTCAGGGTTAGCCTGAATTGCATGGTGAGACCCTGTCTCAAAATGACCAAATAAATAAATGAAAACAAATGAAGGCATAAATAAATAGGAATTGGAGATGTAGCTCAGTGGGAAAGCCCGCGTTCAATACAGTACCAAAGACACATCAGCTGGGAGAGAACCAAGAAGATTTCTTCACCCCATAAGCAACTGGCTGATTCAGAGGATCACAGGCTGAGATGATAGCAACTGAAGTAAAGAAACAATTTAACACTTGTATTGTTTGAATAACTTTGCAGACCTAAAGCCAGTAGTCTGAGCATCTATTTAGAGGACAATACACAATATAGTAACTGTTGGAGATTTCATACTGTCTTGTTTTTGTAATCCAATATTGTTCTCATTGTTTTGTTTTGTTCTGTTTTATTCTCTTTAAGATTAAAAAAAAGATCCAGAAGGATGTATACTTTAAGTATGTGTCTTTTTTGTATGTTAATAATATTATTTCAATAAAGTTCTTAAAAATATTTTATCACAACAACAACAAAAAACCCAACCTTATCTCAAACCTAATTTTTTTTGAGGTCTAACATATCTGGTATTCTTTCCTCTTTTTTTATTTTTTATTGGTGTGTGTTTGCAATACAACCTAGTTACTCTTGGTTTGGGGGAGTGGTGCATGTATCCTTTGATCATTTTCAATCCCTTTACATGGTTCCCATCAGTTTTCTCTTAACTTGATCCTATGAAAAGGACCTAACTAATGGTAACTCAAATATTTGCAAATTTCACTAAGCATGTGCCTACTTGAACACACTGCCAAGGCTCCACCCAGGACCCTGGGACTCATGGGGACAGGTGGGGACAACAGGGAACTCCTTGGCCTTCCTGGAGTTTGGGAGATGTGGGGAAGGAGGCAGCGGCATAGTAGACTTCCCAGGACCCCTGGACTCACAACAGTAGTTTGTATATTAAGCTGTGTGCCCCTGTTCTGAGATCACAAGCTTGTAAGGTCAGAGAACATATCAATTACACGGGAAACGGGCAAGTTTGGAAAGGCTGGTGGCTCCATTATGCATTATCACCCAACACAGACCTGCCCAATTGCTTAGATGGACTTGAGAGCTCAGACAGAGAGCATAAGACAAGATGTCCGGATGTTATTACTATGCGGTGGCTGCTACTATTTGCTGATGTGTCACTGAAGGTAGATCATTTCATCTCTGGGTGTTGATTTCAACATTACTGAAATGAAAACAAGAGTTGGAGGGAAGGGTGAGGGAGGAGGAGGGAAAGAGAAAAAAAGAATTTATCTGTCTTATGTACCAACTGCATACAAGGAATGTAAAATTTAATGTTCTAGTGAAAAAAAGATCCTCAGTATTTAGATTAGAGAGATAATCACTACTCTCTCTTTAATTATCTTTAGAGGCTCTTTGTAGACTCACCCATTTAACTCACCTAGGAATATCCTAAAGTTGCATTCCCTACCTCGGATCATGTCCTCTAATGAACCACTGACTAAGAAGAAGTAACCAGCACAGGTTGAGCATACACTGTTTTCATCATCCTATGTGCATTTCTTCCATTATCAAAGGCAAAACAAAAAGAATAAATAAAGCCCCTACATGGTAGATAAAATTATTATCCTTAATTATTTAGGGCTGTCAAAATGGATACAAGCAGATTGAATTACTGTGGAGACTACAGGACAACAACCATCTTTATCTTTTATCCATCTCTTCTTTATTTTCCTTCCTGCAAAGCACAACCTAACATCTTAAGTACAATAAAACACAAACATATTTGGAATTACTGTGACAATTGTTTAAGGTTGAACATTTTAATTGAAAGTTTCTTATGCTAAAAATAGTTTTAAAAGGAAATAAAAGATATGAACTAGTTAGTTCAACAGGAATTAAGTGTCTTTGCTTTATTTTTTTATTTAAAGATAGGCTCTCACTATATAGTTCAAGCTGGCCTTGAACCCACTACATAGCAAAGGACAGCTTTAGACAACCGGTGACCGTCCTGCCTCAGTGTCCCAAGTACTGGGATTACAGTCATGCATTGCCACGCCTGGCTAAGTGTCTTTGCTTTAAACAATTCAGATCTGATGTACCTTTTGCTATTGCTTTATAATAAACCCAAACACAAGTCTGACAGCTTTTCATCATTTTGTATATAGATACAACACCTTCAAGGATTATTTTATAACAGCATTATCTTAAATTAGCTCAGCAGAACTCTACGCAGAACACTTAACAGTAGCCATTTTGTTTTGAAAACAATCATTTTCTGTTTACACACTGTTTGTCAGTGTTCTCACTGGATCTCCATCGTGTCCTCTGAGAGAGACAGGCCAGGTGTTACAGGAGAGGAATTGAGGCACTAGAGGGACAGTGACTTGCCAGCATGGTGGCATACACCTGTAATTCCAGCACTTGGGAGGCTGAGGCAGGAGGATTGCGGTGAGTTCAAGGCCAGTCTGGGTTACATAGTAAGACCCTGTCTGGAAAAATAAACAAAAGGTGGTGACTGCCTCAGGGCCAGACTTCCTGAATCCCCACAGCACTTGTATGATGCAACCCGTGCTGTACTGAGTGGAAGCCCTTGAGGACTGGGGTTGTTCTATGTCCTGTTTGTGACCTATAAGCCTAGATCAGTGGCTATGGTCACTCTAGAAACCTGTTAAATGGCTTAGTCATGGTATAAATGACTAAAATAATGTGAAATGTATGTGTTTGTCTCTGTACCTGGTTTCTGGCATAGTGCTCCTGAAATCTGTGGAGATCTGTAGAACTTTTGTTCTAAAATCTGGTCTTTGACCCAGTTGCTAACCCAGAGCTCCTAAGGTCTTCTTAAGTTTCTTGGGCAATAGGAGCATGTTTTTCTTCCAGAAAAGTGACCCCTGGCAGGTTCCTGGCCAGTCTCAGAATGGAGCCTGGCCCCCAGGAGAAGCATGTGATAAGACGGATGAAACTTCTATTTCCTCTCTGACCTCGGGGAAGGAAGGGGGAAAGGTCAAATTGGTCCCACATGGCCAGTACTAGAATCAGTTGGCCAGTACGAGAATCAATCATGCGTACACAGTGAATCTCCATACAAACCCTAAAGGACAGTGCTGGGAGAGCCCCACACATTGAATGTGTGCGGCCGGCTGGAGGGGGAACGGAAACCCTCTTCCCCCATGCCTTTCTTAATCCAGCTGTTCATCCATGTTCTTCATTACTTTTTACTAATACAACAACCCAGCAGATGTGCTTTGCTGTGAGCCATCCTAACAAATTAATCAGGTCCAACAAGAGGGTCCTGAGAACCCAGATTTTTAGAAGATACCCCCTCAAGTTTTTGTTTCCTTATGTTGATTATTCTTCAGATCTTTATTATAAAATTCTGTATTTTGAAATAATTGTCGATTCATATGAAGTTGCAAGACATACAGATATCCTGTATACCCTTTAAGCAGCTTCCTCCAGCAGCTACATTTTATAGAACTATAGTAAAATGTCATAGCTAGAGTTTCACATCCGTACAGCTGAGACATAGAACATTTCCGCAGTTCCACCACCATAGGAATCTTCATGCTTATGCAAAGGGTTATTTTGAGTCAGTTTTGAAGATCTCAGCTCATGACTGGTTGGTACCCTTGCTCTTCTTTCTCCTATGGTGTCTCTCTCCACTCCTCCTCCTCCTTCTTCCTCATATGTTTATATTTATTATTATTATTATTATTATTATTTTTGGTACTGGGGATTGAACTCATGACCTCACACTTGCCAGTCAGGCGCTTATGCTGCAGAGCTGAATCTCTATCCCTTCCTAGGCTTATATTTAAACATCCTCCCAAAGCATCATGATTGGTGGGGCTTTTGGGAGTGACTGGGTCATGGCTGTGTGATACTGATTAGTCCCTTGATGGGTTTAGCATGGTTCTGGGAGTGGATGATGGATTTATTTCTTCTCCTTCTCTTTCCTCTCCTCTTCTCCCTCCACCTCTTCCTTCTCCTTCTGCTTCTGAGCCAGGGTCACACTATTTTGCCTATTCTAAACTCCTGGCTGGGCTCAAGTGATCCTCCTGCCTCAGTCTCATGAGTACGTGATCCTACTATTTTTGTGCCTGTGATGAGGCAGCACTAGACGGGATACATCAGCTGAAAGAGACAAAGTTCCCACAATGGCCGGCCGACCTTGCACCAAGCCTACCCTCTTCCCAATCACACCAAGCTGGAGTTTTAACACACTAGCACTCCGAGACACCTGAGATTCAATAGCACTGTCTGTTATTACCACACTCACTTTCCTCCAACTCCCAACCTCTCCTTAACCTCAGCAACCTCTAACTTATCCATTTCTAGTTCTGTGATTCCAAGAACGTTCTATAAGTAGAATCACACAGTTAACCTCTTGGTATTGTCTCTTCTCATTCATTGTAATTTTCTTTTGCTGTCATCCGAGTTGTTGCATTACAGCATTTTTTTAACCATCTGACATATATATTTGCTTAAGCCAAGTTCCATGAGAGCAAGGATTGTTTTGTATATTGTACTTATGAAATGGGAATAAATATTTGTTGAATGAAGTTTAAAGTCTGTCATATGATCAATAGGACACTAATTGAAATATGCTTACCCTCCCAACCTCACCTTTCATTTTCACAACCTACCACTCCATTCTCTTACCGTCATTCACATGTCTTGCCTTTTATGGCAACACTGTCTACTGTACAAGTTTTTCAGACTGGCTACTTAGAGCCGTGGTTCATAAACTTCAACGTGCACCAGAACCACCTGGATGACTGAGCTGAGTTTTATCACCAGGGCTTTTGATTAAGTAGGGCTACGGCATTTCTGATTAATTTTTTGAAACTGGTGCCACTGGTTCCTGGGCCACACTTAGAAAATTACTATATTAGGGGCTAGGAATTTGGTTCATTGGTGTAAGAGCCTGCCTGACAAGTACGAGGTTGTGAGTTTGATCCCCAGTACCAAAAATAAAATACTTTTTTTGTTTTTTGGGGTTTTTTTTGTCTTTTTTTGAGACAGGGTCTCACTATGCAGTTCAGGCTGGACTTGCGCTTACTTTGTAGCCCAGGCTTGTCTCGAACTCACAATGATCCTCCTGCTTCTGCCTCCCGAGTGCTGGGATTTCAAACGTGAGCCACCACACCTGGCCAAAAATAAAATACTTAAAAAAAAAGAAACAAAGAAAAGTACTACCTTAGAATAATGTTAAATCCCACTGTCTTGATATCAGCATTTCCTGAGATCCGCATCACGTTGGAACTTGGGGCACTGGGAAACCCGGCAGCCAGCTCACCGCTCTGGTGGGCGGCTGTGAGACTACCGACACACAGGCTAAAACGCAAATATCCATCTCATTCCCCACCCCCCCACCGCCATTAGTAAGTGAGAGCCAGAGATCTGAGCGTGTTTTGCAAGTTTGACTATATGCAATATAGCAATTAAGGGGCATTTTCTTCTGCCATCTCTTTGAAGGCAAATATTTTTATCTCTGTTTTGCTCTGTTCTGATCAATGGTATTGCTCTATTCAATATTCTGTTTTTATAATTTCAGTATTTCCTTCAATATTGCTCTACCTGATTGAAGGAACAACTATAGTGAAGAAAACCAGATATACTATTGTACCTATTGCTGTTATCCCAGTAACCTGCGGTGAGGTTCTATACCAATTTCACTGCACTGCCTCAATTGGCTTTGTCCTGTCTTGTTCTGCTGTATTTTACTACCTTCAAAATGAAATAAATTAAATAAAATAGTAAGTAAAATAATAAATAAGAAAAAATTAAAAAGTAAATAACAACAACAAAATAGATCAGTAAGGTACTGAGCAACCTGAAACATGATATAACTAAACAGATAATGGACTTAAAAAGCAAAAGGAGGAAAAGAAAGTGCTCTAAAGGATATAACTGCCTGTATATTTAAGTGTGTAGGATTGATGACCATGTTGCTAAGTTTTTGTTGGATCAGTGAACAGATCTGTTTGCAGCCTCACTGTTTGAATGTCCACTTTGTATGCTTTCATTCTGTAACTTGAACAACTATATACAAGAAGACAATATGTAATGTATCAACTAGTGATTTCTTACTGTTTATTTTTTTGAGATTCTGTATTGTTTCTACCCTTTTTTCTGTTTTGCTTTTTTTCCCCCTCTCTTTAAATAAAATTTTTTAAAAAAATCCCACTGTCTTCATCCGCCTGGCTTAAACTTTCAGTTCTTCCCTCACACCAGAACATGGTGTTTCAGGGTACTCTGTACACACCCATCACATTACCAGGTACTGTAACCTTTATTTGTGTTTTGCACCCATCAGACTATACCCTCTGCACCTTGTATTCAGAGTCTAACCCAGAGAAGCCATCCAATTTATATGACTAAGTTCCCTAATTTTGACACTTTAGAAGACTTAAATAACATCTGTACAACCACAGGATATTTAGAAAGACATGCTCCTGTGTGCTCAAAATAAAGAATGGAGACATACAGGCAAGGTTTAAGGGAAAATACAGCAAAAGTTTTTATATTAAGACTAGTTAAGAAGTTTCGGTGTTTATTGCAATTCTTTACAACCAAAACACCATACTTAAATAATGACTGACTACAAGGGTCAAGAATGGGAGCTGATAAGATACTTTACCCATTACCTTTCAATAAATACTTCAGAGTCTGTATTTTGTTCTTCTAAAATTGTACTGTTTGCCTTTAGACTAAACACTCCTAACCACAAGACTTATCTAACACAGCCAGGACTTCAAAATATTCTTTAGTCAATTCCCAGAGCTGGCCAGATGATGAAATCTAAACATAATTTGCCTGCACAGGTATACAGACCATTGGCATGTCTAAAATCTCCCAAGCCCCCACAGCACTAGAAACTTGAGAGTTTTTCATAAGTTTATGACAAAGTTGTAGCAAAATCTGGCCTAATGATTGTATCATTGGCCATTTGTGATTATTTCTAGCCTTTATTTAACCCTACTTAAGAGTTAATACAAGTAGTACTCCAGATTCTGCTGGGGTGTTACAGAGTATATGGCAGATGCATTATATTCTTAAAATCCCAGCAACTCTGAGTTCTTCAACACATGTGGCAAGAAAGCGGTTGGATAAAGAACTATGTGCCTACATTGAGTGAATCATCAATTTCCTTTAGTCTCTATTTTTGTGTCTACTGTACTCCAAATATTTATTCAAATTCTGCCCCCTCTTGTTTTATTGTCTTTATCTGAAAATTAGCTTTATTGAAAGTAGTTTTCTTCATCCTATGATTTAATATCAGCTAAACCCACTGGAGACTACTCATAGACAAGACTTACTTTTTATAACATCAGGTTATAGGGAATTCTATACTTCTTTAGGATCCTTGTGGCTCACTGAAATCAGATGAATCACTGTCATCCTTATATGAGTCATCACCAGAACAACTAAAGTTATAGACTAAAAAACTGTGTCTAGTGGGAAACATTATTTTGGGATGCATCTCAAAGACTGGTGTCACATTTACAAGTCAGTGACATTTGGCGGTCTCAACAGATGAAAGAATTTTTGTAGATTAAGATGTAAAGGGAACAAAGAAATATATTATCATTGTAAAGAGAAAAATGTAAAATAGAAACACCTAAAATATACGTAGAAGTGAACTAAACAAGAATTGTGAAGAAAATGCTACCAGATCCTTTTAAAAAGATGATCATGAAGACTGATAGTACCCAAAATTAGCAAGGAAGTACAGATACCACATTATCATGCTCTTGGTAGAGGAAAAAATAATAAATATGTATATACATAATAAATACATAAATATAGCATAAGTATACATAATACATACTAAACACATAATAAATACACAAATAAATACATTTCTAGGGAGAGTCTAACATTCAGAATCTTACAAACATGTATATCCATTGATTCAGTAATTATATTTCTGTATATTCAGTAATTATATTTCGGTGAATATAAGGAAATAACATGGAAAAGGATGTAAGAATACGTACCTAGCATTGTTTATAAAAATAAAAAACAAAATACTTTAAATGTCTACCGATTAGGAGTTAGCTGAACAAGTTATTATACCTATGCAGCCATTAAAATTTTTTTTTTGATTTGTGCTGTTACAAAGTTTCTAAAGCTGGGTGTGGAGGCTCATGCCTGCAATTCCAGCACTGGGATTTCGAGGCCAGCCTAAGTTACATATGAGTTCAAAATCAGCCAGAACTATATAGTGAGACCCTGTCTCAAAAAACCTAACTAAAATAAAAATTTTAAAAAATAATAAAAATGTCTTAGTAAAGGACATTATGAATTGCTATAAATATGTAAGGTGATGGGTATGTTAATTAGCTTTATTGCAGCAATCAGTCACAAGTTATACGTATCTCAAAACATATTGCATAGCCAGGGATTTAGCTCAGTGGCTTAAGCTCCTGCCTGGCAAGCGTGAGGTCGAAGTTTGATCCCCTGTACCAAAAGAAAAGAAAAAAAGAAAAGAAAGAAAAGAAAAGAAGAAAAGAAAAGATATTGCACACCTTAAATTCATGATTTGGTCAATCATAGCTAATAAAAATTTAAATATGTTTATAACCTACTTAATTTACCTGGCAAGACATAGATATTGTTAGGAGACAACCAGCTTTAATCAAAACTTCTGGGTATATGAAAACGCTACAATTTTTATAAAGTCATTCCTGGGAGGCGAAGTTGTGGATTTCTTTTGCATATTTTTTATGTACTGTTTGGGCTACTCCTATTACAAGCAGAGATTTTTGAAAACCAGTATTCTACAATCGGGAGATACCAAGGAACTATTAATTACTATTAATTTGCAGAGGAAAAATCGAGCATGTGACGAAGCCTCCACCGCGGCGGCGGCGGCGGCGGCAAGACGAGGGGGACTGATGGAAGCTCGTGCCTCGCCCGGCCGATCCAGGTCACTGGCGACCGGAAACACCCCCCCCCCCCGCACGACATGCCGCCCGGGGAATTCTGGGCCATGGAGGATCCCTTGGTGACCTCACTAGAAAACGATCTTTTAAAAAAACCCAATTACGCATCCCTGTTAATCCGAGCGCAGTCTAGGGCTGTTTCTATCCTAAAATGGGCACGAGAGACCCAAGGGCAAAACAAAAACAGCATTTCCCACTCCTCCCTCACACAGGTCCCGGGGAAGCCCGTCCCTAAGGGCCGACTTGGTTGACAAGCTATTATGTCCCCAAGGCCTTGCCCGAAGAAGGACTGAGGCCCTCCAGGCCAGGAGAGTGGAACTAGGCGCACTCTGATTGGCTCTCGGGTTTTCTGACAGCTCTGATAGGTCAGAGTTTTGCGCTTGCGCATAGGCGATCCCGACGCCGGAGCGTCGCCCCCACTTCCCCCGCTGGTTTGTGGAACTGGGCGGAGCTAGGAAAGTAACCTGGGCATCCAGGTGGAAGGGAGCTGGTAAATCTTTGCCTCCCGAGGTCACCGGCTGCAGGTGTAAAGCTTTCTTCCGAGGCCAGGCACACGGCGGGCCTTAGGCTAGAGGTCAAGGGGAAAGTCGAGGCAGAGACGGAAAGTTAGGATCAGCCGCGGTCAGATCGCAAAGAGGGATCCACTGCTCTAAATATCCCGTACTGAAGACCCCGGTGGACAGCGAAGGCGCTGATAATGTTAGCAGCTGGAGACACTCTGGAAACCAAGAGGCCAACACTCTTTTTTTCTCCTGGGAGTCACCGTCCCAATTAAGCTCACTCCTACGGCGTGAGATTAGGCCAGCTGTTACCTGCTTCCCCAGCCGGCTTTGCCACCCTCTAATTTCCTGTTTTGAGTCCAGTCTGCTGGCTCCATAGCAAAAAACAGTACCGTGGACGGGTCTGGTGCCTGGAAAAGCAGCTCATCTCAGGGTGGTGGAAGCAGAGGGCTTGAAGGGAGGAGCCTGGAAGGGAGCTAAAGCCTTCCTGGGCACCACCCGCTCCAATGGCCTCTCTCTTCAAAGCAGGTCCTCCCAGGAGCCTGTTAGCTCTTAAGCATCGGAGTGCCATCACCTATGTGTTGCTGAGGCGCAGGAGGCAGGAGGGGATTCAGAGCTAAACCATAACATTGAGAAGAAACAAAGAAATACACCTTGAACATTTTTATATCGCTTAAGTGTTTCATTACTGCATCCACTGATTTTAAAAGATTTTAAATAATTTCGAAAACTTAATATCCCACAAAATAGCTTTGGATTGAACGTAAGTGATTAAACATGTATTTATATTGCTTCCTAGTGAAAGCCTACAAAAATGAGAAAATACAAAAACTCACAGGGAATAAGGAGGTGGGAAAGAGCAGTGGATTAGAGAGATGTTAGTATGTTCATGCTGCAAAAAGGAAAGGAGAGGAATGTGAGAGTAAAACAGTTTATACTTCAGAGGCTCAGAAAGACTCAGAAATGGGAAGCACCACTTTGTGGGAGGCTGAGGACAAGAAGACCGTAGGATTGACCAAAAATCTATCCATATGGGCCAATTAAACTACTAGGTTCAGGCCAACTTCCCTAGGCCAAGTAGCTGAATGACTCCCGATTTTGTGAGACAAAAGGCGCAATTAATAGAGAAGTTGGACCAAAGGGGCTTCAAATTCAGCACCAGAAAATTTTTTTTAAAAAAGATTAAATGAAAAGTCTATATACTGAAAAGGGAGAGAGATCAGCTCTTGTCCGCTTCTCTGTGCTCAGAAACCTCAGAGCCATGTGAACAACCCAAAAAGGAGATCTTTCTCTAGACAAAAGGCTACAGGTGAAGTTGGATGTGGTGGCCCACACTTGTAATCCTTGTGCTTGGCAGGCTGAGACAGGGAGACCATGAGTTCAAGACCAGCCTAGGGTATATAGTGAGATCCTGTCTCAAAAAAAAAAAAAAAAAAAAAGGCATGGTGGCATATACCTGTAATCCCAGCACTCAGGAGGTTGAAGCAAGGAATGCTGTGAGTTCAAGGCCAGCCAAGGCTATAAAGTAAGTTGAAGGCCAGCCCGAATTACATAGTGAGACCTTGTCTCAAAACAAAAAAGTCTCAGGTGAAAAAAACCTCACAGTGATGTTTTGGAGTACCCCCAATGAAATGGCCAGGTCCCTGCCCCATCATTTTACAGTACCATCTCTCAGTGGTAAACTGCCCAAATAAACACACAGCTTGCTGTTCTGCTACCTCTGCAGCTCCCTGTAGGCCCTGCTCTCTGAAACCTGGGAGAAAGAATCCTGCCCCATTCCTGTGGAAGGAGTGACAGCCCTGAAGGTTGATAAATGGCCTTTGGGGTTATTCTTTCCTTTTCTGGCAGAGCAGTGTTTGAGCTGAACATAGTAGTCCACTCTTACCCACAGTTTTATGAAGTATTGTTACACTTTGTGTCTAGAGTTTCAGCTACCCATGCTCAACCTTGGTCTAAAAATGTTAAATTGAAAATTCAGAAATAAAGGATTCACCAGTTTTAGATTGATCATCATTCTAAGTAACATGACAAAATTCACACTTTCCTGCTTCATCCTGCCCAAGACATGAATCATCCTCTTGTCCACCATATGCTACCTGCCCTTCGTCACTCAACCACGTCACCAAACCAGGCTTCTATTGACTGCACAGTGTGTTAATCACTAAAGCAACAGACTTGTACAGAAGATTTTTTGTCCCAAGATGGCAGCGCATGGAGGGGGAAACCCATGTCTGAAATCCATCCTCCCAGCCCTGCTCGAGGATGAAGTTTAGGGGTATTTATGGGCTAAGGAAGCAAGGTGGCTTAAGGCATGGGGAAATCGAATTGGAAGTGAGGCAACCAGAAGTCTGCGCATGAATAATCAAACTTCCTAGCTCTTCATAGGCGCATGTCCGGAAAATGGCAGTGTTAGCAATCTGAGGGTAGTTTTTGGCTTCTGAGGTTAAAGATGAACATTAAATACCTGGAAAGGTTCAAGTAAACAGTCAGTGGTCCAGACAAAAAGAGCCTTCAAATCCTTGAAATGTACTGTTGGCAGTGGTCATCATCATAGCGCACACGACACAGGCAAACCTAGTAGAGGACTCTGTGGGTCAACTGTGAGACCTCCAAAGGTAGTGATTTTTTTGGTTTGTTTTGATTTTTGAGGCAGAATCTTGCAATGTAGTTTTCACGTTGGCCTTGAACTCGCTTATGTAGCCCAGCCTAACCTTGAACTCACAGCAGTTCTGCCTCAGCCTCCTGAGTGCTGGGATTGCAGGCATGCATCACCATACCCAGAAAGTTAATGACTAAAAATCAACTAAGAACAAGTAACTAAGAGTGAGTGAAGCAGGATTTATTCACCTTTTCCCTCAATTTCAACAGCTGTCTCAATTATCAAGTTGACTGTTATCACAGTGCTTGTGTTCAGAGCTTGTGCTTTATTTTACTTAATAATGGCCCTAAACCAGGTGTGATAATGCATACTTTTAATCTGAGCACTTGGGAGGCTGAGGCAGGAGTATCACTGTGAGTTTAAGGCCAACCTGGGCTACACAGTGAGTTCAACATCAGCCTAGAATATGTAGTAGGACCCTGTCCCAAAAACAAATAAATAAATAAGCGTTGTAAAGCCCAAGAATGGTGACAATGAAAATTTGGATATGCCTGCAAGTTTTCATAGTGTTTCGTTTAAGTAAAAAGATGAAATTTCTTGATTAGTAAGGAAAGAAAAATCATATGTTGCTGAGAGCAAAGACAAATTCTCTCTCCATGAAATTATAAAGAAGGAAAAATTCATGCTGGTTTTGCTGTCACACCTCATACTGCAAGTTACAGCCGAAAGGTGTGACAGTTGCTTAGTCACCCACCTCACTCACTTCCCCTCACCACATAGGCATTGTAAGTCATCTCACATCACAAGAAAGGTGAGAACATGCAGTATTTTGAGAGACCACATTGACTAACTTTTTTATAGCATATTATAATTGTTCTATTATTGTTAGTCTCTCACTGTGCATAATAGATAATCTTTTAGGATAGTAGATGGTCTTTATCACAGTATGTATGTATAGAAAAAAACATACTGGTATTCAGGCATCAACTGGGGAGTCATGGAGCATATTTCTCACAGATACAGTAAAGACTTACTCAAGTCCTCTCAAGTACTAGCAGTTGGTTACAGTCTGTAGGAGGCACAAGAGAGGTAAGAATCCCACAAAAATCTTGTAATAGCTAAATCTCATGAAGACAGAAATCACAGCATCCATTTCAAAGACCAGGTTATTTTGGTAGTCCCTCAGCGGTAGAGTTTGGAGACTTTTGGGTGGCATTCGCCCTAACACAATTCAACTTTTCTCTTGATCTCTACTTCCCTTTTGGCACTTCTTCCACTTTTCGCACTGCAAACTAACTTCATATTTCTCAGTTCTGATTACCAGAATTATAAAGAATCCTGTTGCCTTAGTAACCATTTTCACCCACTTGGGTAGTTTAGCTGTCCTGGGTCAAGTACAAACTGCAAAGGGTTGCAAGGAAATATGAAATAGAACATAGGTAACTGAAGAATAGACCAGCCAGTTTGTTTGTCTGAAAGTATGGCTGAAGTAGTTTCCACAGAGTCGTGAACGTGGTGGGCACATCAAATATTTCTTAACCAATATTTAAAGGGACAAAAAGGGACAAATACAACTCAAGAGTGAGGACTAACCATTTCTGTCTATTATACTAGAGATTCAATTACTTAACAGTGGTTTCCAAAGTACCTACTAATCATAATCTCTAGAACAAATATCTAGTAAACTCATGAAGTTATGGAATCATTTTCATTGTGATTGTGTATGTGTTTTTTTTTTTTTTTGGTGGACATTCTCTTTAAGTGACCAGAGGATTAAAAAAACATAAAATCCTTCATTTCAAATATTATTAGTATTATTTTATAGATAATGGAATTTATTATTATGTATAATGGAATTACTATCATTTATAATTTCCATTCAAAACATATACATTGCTGGGGATTTAGCTCAGTGGCCTAAGCGCCTGCCTGGCAAGTGTGAGGTTGTGAATTTGATCCCTGGTACCAAAAAAAAAAAAAAAAAGGTTATAAAACATATACATTCACATGAAGTACTAAAAATAGAATCAATCATTACAAACTAGCTAAACGTACACATTTATAATACTAGTTAAGTGTAAGCATTTGTTCCTTGCTCAGGTTTCGGTTTTCAGTTGAGGAATTGATACGCGTGCCCAAGATTCTTTTGGAAAATCTCTGGTCTCTGTGGAACAGGAATACCTTCCAAGGCTCCAGCCCAGTGAACTCTTTCTCTGCTCTTCTTGACTTAAATTTTTGAGGGCAGAATTGTGATGAAATAATAGGATAGGCCAATTATTCTTAGCAAGAAATGCCCCCCAAATCCCAGGGTCTTACAACCACAGAGATTTATTTCTCAGCCATGCCACAGTGGATCAATTGGTCATCACGGCAGAGAGAAGGGGACACAGTGAACCACTGGCTTGCAAAACTCCTCCCAGGAAGTTGACATATATACTGTTCATTCTCACTCCACTGGTCAAAACAAATCACATTACTGTGTGATTTCAGTTGGGTGAGGATACATAATCATAATGCAGGAGAGACACCTCAGAGTTCACCAAATATTGGTTTCTATTAGGTGACAGGTCCCAAAACCGAGGTGCAGCCAATGAAAACAAGAAAGCTACAAAGATATGTCTAGCACTGAAGCCTCGATAGTAGTTTTTTCTGGCTTTTTTTTTCTTTTCTTTTTTTTTTTTTGGTGCCAGGGCTCAAACTCACAACCTCCAGTTTGTCTGCTGAGCTACCCTCCCCAGCCCTTTTCTGGATATTTATTAAAGTCTTTTCTTTACAAAAAGTAAAGTGGGAAATGGGAGGAGTAAAGGACAGGATAGGTGAGAACTTAATTGTTTAACGATCCCGGGGACCATCTTTGACTATTTCTGGCCTTCATGTTTTCCATACTTTTGGACACATCTTAGCAAAGCATCTTGTGCAGTCCCAGCAGCAATCTACTGGGACTAAGATCCTGCTTTCATTTCCTTTTACACTATGCTTTAGTGAGACTTTCTCTAGAACAAACAATCACTTGGCCTTGCAGAGCTCAAAGTCCTTGGAATTATAAGAGGTAAGGTTAATTAAAACATATCTTTTTCCACAATCAAATATGAGTCAGTAGTATAAAATGTGCCACATAAGAGCCACAGTCTTAGGTGGGATTATTTTAAATTATATTTACTTATTTTGGCATGATAATTTAGCCAAATTATTGGCCAACCCCAGTTTCAGCTTTGATCTAGTAAAATAATGTCAAATGAAAGCCAGTTGTGTGAATATCAACTATCTTGTTTTTTTTTTTTTTTGTACCAGGGATCGAACTCACAACCTTGTGCTTGCCCGGCAGGCACTTGTGTCACTGAGCTAAATCCCTGGCTGTTGTGTAAATATGACAGTGTAGTTTTGTGCCACCCTGATTGTCTCTTCTTTTGAAGCTGTTTCCTGAGAGTTGCCCCTTGTCTTCCCATAAGGGATTCTAGAATATTCAGCCTAACTTAAGGGCTGGAGAAAGAACTAGTTGGATTTAATGATCTAGGATGGAATTTGGGTGTGGGTGGATTGGGTGAGTCAGGACTGGCTATGATATTGAAAGATTGAGCATTTTTTTTGACAGTCTCACTCTGTAGCCCAGGTTGGCCTCCAACTCACACAATCATCCTGCCTCAACCTCCGAAGTGCTGGGATTACTGGTCTGTGCCACCATACCAAGAGTTTTTGGAGTCGTTTATGTAGACAATCATGGCATTTTCAAATAAAGATAATTTAACTTTTTCCTTTTTGTCCTTACTCCTTTCATTTCTTTCTTGTATAATTACTCTGGCTAATGTTTTCAGGACAATATTGAATAGGAGTGGTGATAGTGGACATCCTTGTCTTGTTCCTAATTTTAGAGTGAAAGTTTCAGTTTTTGTCCATTTACGATGTTGTTGGTTGTTGGTTTGTCACAGATGACTTTTATCAGATTGAGATAAAGATCATGTATTCCAATTTTCTGTAGATTTTTCTTTTTTTACGAATTGGTGTTGGACTTTGTTAATGCTTTTTCTGCATCTATTGAAATGATCTGTGGTTTTTGTCTTTGGCTCTGTTAATGTGGTATATTGTATTTATTGATTTGTGTATGTTGAACCATTCATCCCTGGGGTGAATCCTACTTGATCATGGTGTACAATCTTCTTGACAATTTGCTGCATTCTGTTTGCAAGTGTCTTACTGAGGATTTTTGCATTTATGTTCATTAGGGAGATTGGCATGTAGTTCTCTTTCTTAGTTGGGTCCATCTCTAGTTTTGGAATAAGGCAATTCTTGCTTCCAGGAATGAATTTGGGAATATTGCTTCCTTCTCATTTTCACTAAAGAGTAATTGAAATGGTAAATATATGGGTAATTTCAATAAATTACATTTTTCCTTTTGTTTTGTTTAAAAGATGTTTGATGGTTGAGAGCAAAAATTATTTCCCCAAGTTCTTTTTTTTTTTTCCCCTGGTACCAGGGATTGAACTCATGACCTCGCACTTGCCAGGCAGGTGCTTATGCCACTGAGCTAAATCCCCAGCTGGAGAGCAAAAATTATTATAATAATTTCTGGTGGCGGTGTCAGTGATTAGCAATGTTATATACTTAGAAGTGGTATGGAGCTGTAATATTTTTACATTCCACTCATAGTGGTAACATACAGATTCTAAATAGGCAGTGAGAGTTATTGTCTTAGTTACCTTTCTCATTGTTGAGGCAAATACTGAATACCCAAAGTTAAAGGAGAAAAGGTTTATTTGGCTCTCATTTGTAGAGGCTTTAGTCCAAGCCTCTATAAGGCTGGCTCCAAGGCAGGGTGACATCACAGAGGAGAAACAGTTTATAGCAGAGCAGACAAAGGGCAGAGTTACAAGTGACAAAAGACAAGCAACCATAGCAGTTTCTTTCTTCCTCTTTTATATTCTACCTAGGCTAAGCAGTTTAGAGCAGGTACCAACCCAATCAATGGACTAATTTAATAATCACACATCCTCAATCCTAGCATTGTACCATGAACCAATCCCAGCATCATGTCCTTGGTCCTGGCAGCACAAACTCTAGATCCAGCCACCTGTGAAAAGCCTTACCTACAACTACATGAGGCTTTGGGGGACATCTAGATACAAACTGTAACAGTTATTCATATTACTTTCTCTAGAGCAGCTACTAGAAACAGGTATGGTAAAAATCTCAAAAGATATATTATTTTTAAAAGTTCAAATAAAGAAGAAAAAAGCACAAAACAGGAAGAACAGAGATGAAAACCACAGGTATCAAAAATAAAAACAAATAATGGTAGACCCAATCCCCAAGATATTAACAATAACTTTAAATGTAAATGACTTCAACATACCAAAATTCCCCCCCAAAATCATGACCTAATATGGAAAACTGTACACACTTAAGCTCAACAACATAAATGGAAGGGATCGATTGCTTGCGAACTACAACTTACTCAAAACTTACCAAAATAGAATAGACATGAAAAAAAACATGGTTTGTTTTTGTTTTTGTTTTTTTGGTGCCACTGAGCTATATACCCAGTCCAAGAACATGTTTTACTGGGTGTTAGTTCATGAGTTTGATCTTGGGTACCAAAAAAGGGACGGGAGGCATCTTTTATGAAGCCATTATTCACCCTGATGCCAAAGCAAAGACATTACAAGAAAGCTACAGATTAATGTTCCTCATTACATAACAAAAATGTTCAACAAAATATTAACAAATTAAATCTAACCAATACCTTTTTAAAAACACATCATGACCAAGTAGGATTTATTTTAAGAATATAAGATTGATTGCATATTTGAAAATCTTGAGGCAGGAGGATTGCTGCAAAGCCAGCCTGGGTTGGCTACAAAGTGAGCTCTTGGCCAGCCCAAACTTACTAGTAAACTAAAGCGTACTGATGGTGGCTGTTTAGAAAGCATTCTCTAGTTTAAACACTATCTTGTCCATTCGCGCTTCCATTTATACTGTGTAGCCTTGGCCATTATGTATCCCAAGGTCCTACCCCCTTGTAGCTCATGTAAGGAGGCATGGAAACTGGGGAACAAGTTCATCCAATAGGCAGCATCCCCAAAGTGGAAAATTCCAGGAGAATCAGTAAATATGTTTTTAATCTGAGAGACAATGGTAACATAACAGAAGGGATTTTTGAGACAGTTTTCAAGTTTAAAAGCAAGCTAGAAACAGTGACATAGGTGGTCATTCATCTGAGCATCAGGGAGCCACCTGCCACAAAATGACATGGGGTGGGGGAGCACAGTTCTGGGGAAAGGACGGCAAGATTAACAAGACTGAGATGCAAGGTCAGGCTCCAGACCCAGTAGGGAGCTGGAGCTGGAAGCCAGTAACCAGTCAGATGCACTGGTCCTTGAAGGAAGATGGTGGACTCATTGCTCATGAATACACTCAGGATCAGAGAAGGACCATTTCAGTGCTACTCATCAATATAGAAAGAGAGAGCAGAGCTGCCCCTGGGTGACTTGGAGGATGGGGGAGCAAGAGATAGGAGAGGTATAGCTGTAAAATAGTTCATAAACAAAGAAATGCCTCCATAACATGAATGTTATTGTATGGTCAGATTGCAATGTGGAAAATCATCCTTCTGAAATTATGTGTCTAAAATCAATACCATCTGCGTCCATCAGGATCCAGGAAAAGAGGGCACCCTCAACCTAAATAAGAAAGCAGAGTTTAATGATGGGGCTATTCTGAAAGCCAAGGTTTGCACAAAGTGAGGAGGGATGCAGCAGTAACCCAAAGGGCTAGGAACAGTAGGGCAGGAGCCATTTGTACCCTTCAACTGGAAAGGGGCGTGGGGACAGGGCCATAGCTAAGCCCTGAGGGAGGAATGTGTTGTGAGGACCACCTGAGGAAGCTCCGGCTCCTGACAGAGGAAAGCAGCCAACCTGTGCTAAGCTGCAGAGAGGGAGCCAGAGGAATAAATGCCCCTTCTCCACTTTCTTACCAGTTTCCTACAACTACCAGCCCACACTTACTGCATCCAACTAGAAACCAGAGGGAGAAGGAGCCTGGGTTGCTGTTCAGATAGATCTAACCTTAGGGCGTGGAGGGCAGAGAAGGCTAGAGAATGAGTACAAAGGAAAGATAGACAATACAGATGGTGTGCGTATTCTCATTAATTTTCTTTTCTTTCTTTCTTGTATTTTATTTTTCATCTTTTTTGAGACAGGGTTTCATGCAGTTCAGGCTGGCCTTGAACTCACTTTGTAAACCAGGCTGTCCTCAAACTCATGGCAGTTCTCCTGCTTCAGCCTACTCTTCTGGGATTACAGGCATGCACCACCATGCCTGGTCTAGGTGCACATTTTTAATAAAAAGTACATATAACTTTTGTAATTCTTTTCTATTTTCCCATTATGTTGGTTATGATTACATTTATTGAAATGTAAAGATGAAAGTTCACAATTGCTATATAAGTACATGAGACTCTAAAGAACATCTAGTGGTGTTTCTGATGGCTCTGGACCATTTTGAGCTATTTGAATAGAAGTCTACAAACAATTTACAAAGATAAATAGTTCACAGACATCAGAGAAGGATAATTTTCACAACACAATATTTCTAACCATTTTAAATTCTTAGTTAAATTTTTACAAGGTTTAAGAAAACAATATATTTACTCATAAAGATTTACAGCACCATTTAGTGACTGAAAAACATTTTCATCTCATGGTCTCTGGACATGTATTTTAAACTGCCCTTTTTCATTAGTCATATTTGGAAGCAACATTGTTGGATAGCTTATCAAGAGACAAATAAATGTAGATTAGAGGATTTTTAGTATAAACAGAATAAATTATTTTTTATCTGTCAACTAAAAATAGCAATGCCACCTTTTCCATGCTGACCTTTTAATTTCTTTCTCTTTTCTGCACTAGCAGAGAGGCAAAGGGAACATTTATTTTCTGAAATTAGAGCATAACTCAAGAAATGTTAAAATCTATTTTATAATATCTCCACATATTAATAAAATGTTTTAAATGATGCAAATATTTCTATTTTAAAAGGATTAAATATTAGATCTTTACTTAGGTGATTTTAAATTACAGTTTCCCTGAACACTCAAATATTGAGCACAAACAGCTCCATGGAGATGACAAAATGAAGCTCAAACACAATTCAATTCCTTTCTTCTCCAGCGTGTGTGATCTGTTTCCATGGAAATCTCATGTTGACCAGGCACTGTAAAAATACTATATGCAAACAAATCTTAGAAGTAAACCTTTTTAGTGAATAATCATGATTTAATTTGAATCATTCCATTAAAGTTATTCAAACAATAAAAAAGATAGCTGTATTTTTCTCTAGGCAGAGACCATTCCACAATTTCCCTCATTCTGTATATTAATCTAATATACCTGGAGATTATAGGGACTCCACTTTGCCCTTTGATGTGAGTAAAATTAAATTTTAATGATTTAGGTAAATGCATTCATTCATAAAAGATTAAGGACTTAGTCTGAGCAAGGTGAGGGGAGCTGAAAAGAAGAGAGTTCTAGGCCAGCACTGTAACAGTAAAAAACGAGATGGCTCTAGATAAGTCAGCAGTCAGTGTGCTCCGGAGGTGCCAAACAAGGGCAAGAAACCAAGGAAAGCTTGGGTTCGAACTGGGTCTTGAGAAACAAAGTGAGAACAGGGCCTTTCCTGGAGCGAAGTCACAGAGGTGGAAAAGCCAAAGGCGTGTTTGGGGAATGATGAGAACTGGCAGAACCTGGGAGATAAGATGAAAGGCTCTGTGGCTGGGTTTTATAGGGCCCTGAGAGCTGCATTCATGGGAGACCATGTTCAGTAAGAGCCATGTTCAGTTAGGGGTCAAAGTCTCCACTGTCATTGTTCAGTGCTCAGTGATGAGAAAGAAAGGGAAGGAATAGATCACTATTTTGAATTTTTGTTTTTGTGTTTGTACCAGGGATCAAACTCAGGACCTTGCACTTGCCAGGCAGGCACTTAGGAGCTGTATCACCAACCCCTAGATCACTATTTTGAGAAGAGGCAGAGAAGTTGCCTAAATGAACAACAGCTTTGAAAAAAAAATTTTTTTAAAGAAATGTATTTTCAGCTGGGCATGGTGTTGCAGGCAGGCGGAGGAGGCTGAGACAGGAGGATTGCCAGAGTTTGAGGCCAGCTTGGGCTACGCAATGAGTTCAAGGCCAACCTGAACTACATAGAGAATCATCTCAAAAAATAAAGTAAAATAAAATTTAAAATATAGTGGTTTTAAAATGTGCCCTTAACTCGCAAGTGCAAGGTCATGAGTTCAATCCCTGGTACAGAAAAAAAAAAAATTGCCCTTAAAAAATAAAAATAAATAAAATAAAAATAAAATTTCCCCAAAAAGTTTTTGAAATTCCTTTCTTGAAGGAATTCTTTTCTTTAATCTTTTCCATGTGGGCTACATTTAGTGCTTGCTTCTAGCAAACAGAATAGTGCAGCTGGAACGGTGAACTGCTTCTGAGATAAGGTCATTGAAAACTGTGGGGTTTCCTTCTTGCTTGCTTGCTGAGGTCACTTGCTCTGGGGAAGAAGGCAGGGACATGTGTGGTGAGAACACTTAGCCTTGGATGCAGGTTTTCTAGCCCCACAGTTCTTGGTTGCTCCTTGGCTCCAGCTCTGGTTGCATCTTGGTTGCTTTCCTTGTCAGAGACTCAGGGCCTGCACTGCCACCAGAGAGGCTGATCTCGCATCCCTGACCTCCAGAGACTGCGAAATAACAAGCATTTGCTGTTTTAATCTCCTAACTTCGGCAGTTTGTTACGCAGTAATACTCAGGTGATAGGGAATAAGAAGTTCTTAGGCACATCCACAGGATGAAAAGGAGTCACAAGAAAATGATAACCCCACCAAAGAGGGGAAAACACAGTCAAATTCTGGAAGAAGTTTATAGGAGATAGGATCATTGGGAAAGAATGGAGAACTTATTTTTGGAAAGGACTGAGGGTCAGAAAACTTCAAATTGGAAAGAGGAAAAGTAAAACTAAGTCAGATGTTCTTGATTCCCCAGCGAAAGAGGAGGTTTGGTCACCTGCTAAAATCAGGTGTTTCCTGAGAATAGGAAAAAACGGAAGACTTACTGAGAGACCACACAGAGAATCAGGTAAAGCAAAGAACATACAGTGGTACCTCAGTTCACAAACTTCCTTTGCTCTAGGATTTTGAAGATGATGGCTACATTTGTGTTTATGTAGGAAAGCTGGCCACAGTAGTGTTTGTCCCCTGATGCAGTTTGCAAACAAAAACCCAGTTTTGCCAAACATTTGTTTTTGTTTTTCTGTGTGTGTGTCTTTTTGAGACAGGGTCTTGCTATGCAGTTCAGGCTGGTCTCAAGCTCACTCTGTAGGCCAGGCTGGTCTCAAACTTGCAACGATTCTCTTGCCTCAGCCACCCAAGTGCTGGGATTACAGGCATGTGCCACCAAACCCAGCTCAAACATTTTGGTTTGAGAACCAAATTGTATGCAAACAAAAGCACTTGTGAACTGAGATACCACTGTAATTGTTTTAATTACTTTTCTCATTGCTGAGACAATACCTAACATCTGAAGTTAAAGAAGGAAAGGTTTATTTAACTCACAGTTTGTAGTAGTTTTAGGCAGTTAGTTGGCTCCAAGGCAGGATAGTATATGGCAGAGGGACACTGCGGAGGGGAAATAGTCCACAGCAAGCAAGCAGAAAGTAGCAGCAACAGGGCTGCCTGTTTTCTGTCCCTTTTATCACTTTCAGGATACCCACCTTTTGGGTGATATCACCCACACTCCAGATGGGTCACCCTTAATCCAAGCATCACACACTCTAATCTAGCCACCTTGGAAATTCCCCACCTATAACTGCATGAGGCTTTGGGGGGCCAGCTAGACACAAGCCATAACAATAATTCTCTCCAGTGATGCTTAGCACCCTGGAACACTGAGCTGAAAAAGCAGACTGACGTTTCCACAGGATCTGGGATGGATAAGACAGATATAAAAGATCAGTTGGGCAAAGGATTCTGAGATGCTAATATAATGGTAGTGGCTGGGTGTGCACAGGACAGGAGGGCATGCGAAACCATTAAGGGGTTAATGAACCAAGGATGTGAAAGAGTGGAACTTCTGTGGCAATTGTAGGCTGTCTAAAAGTTGTCACATTTTATTCATAAGCAGTCTTCTATTATCATGTCACTTGGAGTAGGCATGCCTAGCCTTCCCACAGAGACCATAAACTAAAGTACTGACCATGATTTACACAGTTTATATCTCCTTAGCAGCAAGCACGTTGCTTTATAGGAATTCATCATTTGCTGAATCAATGTATAAAAAAAATCATGCTAGCATTTTGCATGTGTTCTCCTACCAGCTTCCCCCCACCCCTTCCCTCACAATAGACATCTGATTGGGGCTAAAGACCTACTCCTTTTAAATAGTCAAGTGTGTTTCATTCTTGTCTTTAAAAGCAGAATCCCTGGAGCTTCTAAGAGGCATTATACAATTACCAAAAGAGAGCCAATACCTGACTGGCTAAAAATAATAAGTCTAATTATGCCTGTGTGAAGCAACCTTGAAATAAACCTTATTTTATTGTCAGATTGATTTCTCTTCAATCTGACAATAAAATAAAATAAAAGTGGTAAGGCTGGTAAAAAGAGTGAGAGCCTCGCATTCTCCTAGAACATCTGGAGGCCTCAGGAACCTCAGTGATGCATAGGTCCAGAATGCAGGCTCAAGAAGGAGCATCTACTGTGTTTCTCAGCCTTAATGGACATTCATATATTTCTCCTGGTGTCCCCTCCATCCATTGTGCTCCTGGAAAAAAGAGACCTATTGAAGTCTGACAAAACTATTAAGAAAAAAATTGGAACTACTAAACCATTGGATAGAGTGACTGCAGTGATCCAACAGTGATCCACACATATAATGAACATTTACATTTTTAAAAAAAAAAAAATTGGGGAGGACCAGGAATTGAACTCAGGACCTTGCGATTGCCAGGCAGATGCTGTGCCACTGAGTCATATTCCCAGCCCTTTTAAAAAATTGATTACAGTAAAAGATACATTGTCATTAATTCACTCCAGATATTCCTCCTCCTTGGAATACACTTATCCCATCGTTCTTACCTCCTTGAGGCAGCTCTAGTACTCCTCTTTTGTGAGTGTCTTTATAAGGTTTGATGAAAAATATGCAATATGAATGCAATATAGTGAATTTATGTGGGGAAGGCTGCTGCCAAGCACCATCCAACAGAAAAGCAGGAAAATCAGTATAGTGTTCTCTGACACCTTACCCCTGGGGTCTGACACCAGGCAACTTTTGACTTTTCCCTAACATAAAAATGGCCGTGAAGTTAAACACTGTGAATCAATTCAGGACATTAAGGCAGCCAGGACAGCACAACTAAAGATATGAAAGACGACTTCCAAACTGATTTACAAAGCAGCAAAAACAACGCAGTAACTTTGTTCCAAGCAAATATTTTGAAGAGGATTAATAGCAATGTATCTTTCATTATAATAAAAAAAATTTTTAATTTAAACATCACTATATTTGATCACATCTTGTATATGGGAATTTCAAATTCTGACTATCTGTGCTTCTCCATATATACAGTCAGATTCAACTCCCCTTTCAGTTCAGGTTTTTATACATCAGCTAATGAGTTAATTTTTGCACTAAGTTATGTGATATAGCCAAGTGTTTCAGTTAAGCTATTGGCAGTCATTACTTTTGTTGATAAATTCGTATTATACAATTATTATTTCTTATTAAAATGTGAAGCAAAAGTGAGCATGGTGATACTAGAGATAGCAAGTCTAGGTATCACACACTTAGTACCTTTAAGACAAAATGGGAAGGGTATGGAGACCCACACCTATAATCCTGGCCTTCTGGGAGGCTGAGACAGAAGATTACAAACTGGACCCCAGCCTGGGAAAGTCAGGGATTTTGGAAAAATTTGTCCTGAAAGATGGCAGGAAAAGTAGCTTAGAGCAATAGCCTTGGGTTCAATCCTCAATCCTGAAAGAAAAAGAAAAAAAAAAAAAAGCAAAGATGAAAATCATTTCACTACCTACAAAGAACAGAATTCAGTCAGACCCTCCTTAAAAGGAAAAGAAAGGAAAGCACACGTGTAAAGGGCTGGGACTAAATTATTGAAAATTGTCTCAGAAATGGGGATATAATTAAAAATTTTATAGTAACTTTTTGGTCTTGGGTCATGTTACTTCCGGTCAGCCAGTCAAATATATTTAAGTCGCATTGTGTCAGGAAGCAGGAGCCACCTGCACTTGGGGAGGCCACGTGGAGCTGCCACGGGACCCGGAGGCCGTGCTGGCCACCCCAGCCCTGCGCACTTGCACTGCAGCCGCGAAGCCTTCTGCCCTGCCCTCTGGATTCTCAGAAGGATTCCTTCCAAAGAAAGAGTTCCCAGCTAACAAAATCCTGACAAATCACCGCCTTACCTGACACAGTGTTTATATAAGAACAGAACGTGGTTTGACCTTTCAGGGAGGGGGGTGCTTTCAGGCAATAACTGTTAAATTTAAGTACTAAGCTGGTGCCCTTGGGAGGCTGAGGCAGAATTGCCATGAGTCTGAGGCCAGCCTAGGCTACAAAGTGAGTTCAAGGCCACCTGACTTGCATAGTGAGACCCTGTCTCAAAAAGACACACACATACACAGATCTAAGCACTCATGTTGTACGAATCATCAATTTTACCTCTTGTGATTAATCTATGCAAATAATCATTCACAGGCGCAAAAGCATATGTACAGGATATTTATTGCAGCATTGTTTGGAAAAGCAACAGATTGAAAACAATGCAAATAGCCAGAAATAGGGAATGTGTTAGCATAATGATAGTCATGTATTAGGATACTACACAATCTTTAAAATGAATGAGTAGAAAAATGTCCAGGATAGGTTGTTAAGTGGAAAATAGAGGTTGCAAAACAGTATGATTCCACTTGTAAGTCAAATAGTAAGTTAATAAATGAAAAAAAAACCCATATGCATATAGATAGCTATTACTTCTTAAAATTGTTTCTAGAGTTCACAGGTTTACTCGTGTTAGTTTACACTTTTTCTTTTCTTTTCTCTTTTGGTGATGGGACTGGGACTGGACATCGCTCCTTTGCACTGAGCTACATCCCAGCCCATTTTTCATTTTATTTTGAGACAAGTTCTCACTAATTTGCCCCAATTGCACTCAAATTTGTAATCCTGCCTCTGCCTCCCAGAGTGCTGGGATTGCAGATGTGTATCACTATGACTGACTGACATGACTTTTTTTTTTTTTTAAGTATGAGACTATATTTATCTTTTTAAAATAGAAAATCACCCATGGAAGTACCCTTAGGTTTTCGGCTATTATTCCATCTGAAAGTCTAATTTCTTGTTTTGAAAAATTAGTCAAACATATAGTATGATGAGTTTTAGAAATTAAAAAAACATTAAAAATACTGTGTTATTTTATATTTAGGAAGATTATCAATGTTAATTTGTGAAATTTAGTCACCTGTGTGGCTGAAAAATAAGTTGAACTCTCAAAGTTCACACACACACACACACACACCTCAATCACATGCAGGAATAATGTGCTGACAGGCATCTTCCGAATGAATGCTTCTTTCTCTGTGTGCACTGCGGAGGTGGCTGGTTACAAAAAGCACTATTTGAACATTAGGACACTTGGCTGGCTTTGTATCTCCTTTTCTTTGGCTCTTTTCTTGTTGCTGAGGTCATCTGTAATAAGAGAACTCACATGTGGCAACCCCTATCCTCAATATTTCTCCACTTTCTGTTCAGTAACCAAAGCAGCTGTAAAGCCCATCTAATGCTAGATGAGTGGACACTGTGCTACAGTAGTCTGTCAGCTTTATAACTGAAATATAAACCAATAAAGTCATATTATGTTTCTTTTTCTAGTTTTATCAGCATATTCATTAAATATTTTGGTTTTAACAGCAAACAAACATAAATACACACATATATGTGTAATTATAAGAGAAAAAACAATTCTTTTTGCTTGTTAGTATAACAGGAATTTCTATAATCTAATCTGAGAGACCTATTCTCTCCTAATTTCTTTTTTTGTCATTAGTTGGGTAGACAAAAGATAAAAAATTTTGTTTACACAAACATGTTGTAATCATAACGCTTGGTTTCTGTACAGTGGATAAAGTCTTTTTTTTTTATTTAAAGAGAAAAAAAGGGGCTGGGGATTTAGCTCAGTGGCATAAGTGCTTGCCTGGTAAGCGTGAGGTGGTGAGTTCGATCCCCGGTACCACACACACACACACACACACACACACAAAAAAAAGAGAGAGAGAGAGAGAGAGAGAAAGCAAAACAGAAAAAAGGAAAGAAGCAATACAGAATTTCAAAAAAAAGTAAACAGTAAGAAATCACTAGTTGATAAATTATATTGTCTTCTTAGATACAGTTGTTCAAGTTATAAAATTAAAGCATACAAAGTGGACATTCAAACAGTGAGGCTGCAAACAGTTCTGTTCAACTATCCAATAATAACTTAGCAACATGGTTATCAATCCTACACACTTAAACATACATGCAGTTATAGTCTTTAGAGCACTTTCTTTTCCTCCTATTTCTTTTTTAAGTCCATTATCTGTTTAGTTATATCATGTTTCAGCTTGCTCAGTTCCTTACTGGTCTTTTTTGTTGTTATTTACTTTTTATAATTTTTTATATATTTATTTATTTTTAAAGTAGTAAAATACCATAGAACAAGACAGAGCAAAGCCAATTGAGACAGTGTAGTGAAATTGGCACAGAACTTCACAGTAGGTTACCAGGGTAACGGTAATAGGTACCATATTATATTTCGTTTTCTTCACAATAGTTGTTCCCTCAATCAGGCATAGCAAAATCAAAGGAACTACAGAACATTATAGAATTTATCAAAACAGATCATTGAACAGAGTAATACCATTAATCAGAACAAAGTAAAACAGTGATAAAAAAAATCTGCCTTCAAAGAGATGGTAGAAGGAAATCCCCCTCATTTGCCACATTGCATATACGCAAACTCACAAGAGATGCTCAGATCTCTGGCTCCCATCTGCCAACGGGGGAGTGGGGGCCGGGGAGGAGAATGGATAGTTGAATCTCAGCCCGAGCAATGGTAGTCCCACAGCCACCCACCAGGGCAGCAAGCTGGCTAGTTAGTTTCCCAGTGCCCCAAGTTCCAACATGACACAGATCCCAGGAGATGCCAATGGTTCCTGCCCTGTGGTGGCCTCGGCTTGGCAGGCTACAGCTGCTCACCAGGGCAGCGAGCAAGTTAGTTGGTTTCCCAGCGCCCTAAGTTCCAACATGACATAGATCTCAGGAGACGGTGATGGTTCTCACCCTGTGGCAGCCACGGCTTGGCAGATCACAGCCACTTACCAGGGCGATGAGATGATTGCTTAGTTTCCCAGCACCCTAAGTTCCAACATGATGCAGATCTCAGGAGACGCTGATTGGTTGATAAAGTCTTTATTTGTTTATTTTGAAGGATGGAAGATTAAATGGGTGTCAGAATGGACAGCTTCTTTTCCTTAGTAGTTTCCATCAAATCCATAGGAAGGGGGGAACTCAGCAAGCCTAGATGTTGCCATAGATGTATGGAGCAGAAAATGTCAAATTCCATATTATAATCAACTACACCGATGATGTAGCAGACAAGGACAGAAAAATGAGACCTGGCAGGACAGAAAGTGCCTGTAGTCCCAGTTATTGAGGAGGCTAAGGCAGGAGGATCTCAAGTTTGAGACCAGCCTGGGCAACAGAGCAAGACCCTCTGTTAGAAACTCTGGGAGACAACTCCAGTGACTCCCCTTGAATGCAAAATGTATACTGCAACTTTGATTATTTGGAGACTTATTTCCTTATACTGATATGTAGAGAGTTGGCTATGATAGTTCCTTCTCTCTTCAATTGGCTCTAAGCATTGCAAATAAGGCTAGCAGAGGTGCTGGTATATAATCTCTAAAGTGGACAGTCTCCTGTTTCCTTGCATAGTGTTCTCCGTATAAAGGATATGAGCATAGCCGGATGTTAGAGCTAATAGCTCCGGGAATGTCAATTGTGTAAGAGCCGCAGGCTAAAGAGGCTATGACTCCCCAGGGCACAAAAGTTTACATATCAGAAACTGAAGCAACAGCCTCCTAAAACAATTCAGTTGCTACTTTAATTGGATTATGTGAATTGATCCTTCTGCATATCTTTATCTCTGCATTTTGCAGAGATGCTTTTCTCCCCACCTGACTAGCCAGCTCAAGTTACTCAAGTAATTCCCCTATCCTCACTGTCACTCATCCCTGAGCCACCCCCCTTCTTCACAAGATAATAAATGCCGGGAGAGGCCTAGGACCAGGGCCTTTGTCCCCACGTCCTCACAGGGATTGGATTTAGGACCCCTTGGCTGCCCTTCTCTTGGAGTATGTCTTTGGTGTCTTTACTCTGCCATGGGTTGCATTGGAGATGGTAGATTGGAATTAACTTGCTGGGATTCCAGTAACGGCTCAGTGGATTACAAATGCAACTTTTTGGATTGTGAGAAAAACTGGAAAAAGTATTACAATACTTGGATAACTGTAATCAATATTTGGGATTACAATAAGAAACGAAACAAATGCCTAGAGAATTAAACAGTATAAATTTTTTAAGTTTCATACCAAATTCAAGTGACATCTTTTAAGTGCTTGAAAGAAATTCCACTGAAAAACAGACTGTGGTTTTCTTTGCCTTCTCTCAATTACAAGGCTTGTTGCTTCATTCTATACCTTGTTTGGTACACAAAAGGTTACCGAGCGGAGGCCACAGAAGCATAAGGGGCACTCATTGTCTAGAAAGGTCTCAAAGCTTGCGTTTGTTGTGCAGCCAGACTCAGACAAATTCACTGCATCATAGACAAAGCATGGGCTTTGTTGGGGAACTTACAAGCCAAGGGCCAGCAAGAGAAGGCACAGGGGCCATGGTGGGCCTGTTGGACATGTCTTCAGTGAGCATTCCAGCACAGGGACACCCCTCCTCTGTGTCAGAGAACAAAGTCTTGGACACCCTCCTGAGTGAGTCCACACACACAACTTGGTATCAGGTTGTCTGGGTTTAGGTGCCAGCTGTTAGGAGTTATTTGAGAAAGCCAGCTGCCCCAAATCTGGGCTCGATGCATGTCCACAGGAAGTCACAGCCACTGCTGCTTGTTGGGGAGAAAGCCACCTGTGCTGTGGGAGGTGGAATTTAAGAGAAACACAAAGGCCCTGATTACGGCTGGTTCATTGTCTGGGAGCCCAGAATTATTCCTGGGATCATCCGCAGACTACGCCGTCTGTGTCACACTGGCCCTGGCCAGAGGCATCATCTAAGACTTTTTAAAAAGCCATTAAATTGAAGATTTTATTTTTATTACATTTTTAAAGATGTCTTGTTTTGTCATCATTGTTCAAAATCCCCAGGGCCTTTTGCAGGCTTTCCATTTATGTCAGTCTAAACAAAATTTAAATATTTTAAAGGGTGGCGCTTAATTGAGAATGCTAAACATTCGGGCCTCTCTGGACTTGGCTAGGAATTGTTCTCTGGCGTTTGGCACTTATTGCCACCTGCTGGAGAAGAAAAGAAGTGCAGCTGAACACTCAGATCAAACCTGTTTCTCCTCTGCAGCTTTGGAAAGAAATCAAACCTTGGGCACCCCCTGACCGTTCCAGGTGAAGGCACTGGAGTGGTGTTTGGTGGCCTGGGGAAAAGTGAGTTCTGTGACATTTCCATGGTTGTCGAGCACCTGCATTGCATCCCTTTACTACAATTAGATTTTTAAAAAGTTATTGTGTGAAATAAAATAAAAATATTCCTCCAAGTCTATTTTAAATGAAAAGATTTATAAGACTCATTCAACTTTTTTCTATGACCTGATTTCCTAAATAGAATATATTACTTAAGAATGAGTTGGGGATTTGGTCAAGATGGTGGATCGATAAGCAGCAAGATGCCCAGCCTCTCTGAGAGAGACAACTCATGCAGGAATAAAACGTCATGGAGAGATCCCGACAGAGGGAGATGGACCCTCTCGATTCAGGAAGAAATGAAAGGCAAAAGAGCTGGTCAAAAATGCAGCCCCAGGGCTACAATTGCAGAAGCTGAGATTTGTGGCCACAGCATTCTCCAGCCGCCTGAATTCACACCACCACCGCGACTGGCCAGAGCAGCCCGAACTCAGACTCACAGAGCTGTGACCCTCCGGGGCCATGACCCACTGGAGCCGCTGCCTGCTGGAGCCGCGATTGGCCCGAGCAGCCTGAGCTCGCGACTCGTGCAGCTGCCACCCACCACAGCCATGACCGCCGCCTGCCGGAGTCACGACCCACAGGAGTGACCCGAACTCGTGACTCACACAGCCGCCACCCGCTGGAGCCCCCACCCACCGGAGCCGTGACCCACTGAAGCTATGACCGCTGGAGCTGTGCCCAGCTGGAGCTGCCCAAACTCGCAACTCTCGCAAACGAGGCACCCTGGAGCACGCAAAATCATGCTGCTGTGACTAGCTGGTAGGCAAGCCCAACAGAGAACGGAGCCTGCGAGGGACTCCACAGTGAGTGCTGGCAATGAGACCCCCCCCCAGGGAAGAGGGCGACCAACTGGATGACATATTGGAAGCAGGCAGGAGGAGCCTGAACTAGGAACAGCAGTGACTTCAGTTGGTTGCTCCCTTCCCAGAGCAGATTGGTAGGATCTGCTTGACCTGGATCAGGATCCTGGCTGGGGCCCAAAAGGTCATCCCAAACTGATTCCCACCGCATAGCACACACTAACCCAGTGAAGGCCCCCGAAGGTTGACTGGCCTGGTGGGGTGGGGCCAACATGCGCAACCCCTGCCTACACCTCAATGACCAAAAGCCAACAGGAGAGGGCAGAAATCCCTAGCCATGGTGCTTCAGAAGAACCATAACCAACAAGGAAAGGGGCTGAGACCTCCACTATACACCTATATGGAAGAAACCAAAAACATGACAAGAGAAAGAAACAAAAAAAGTCCCCAGCCCAAAACCCTGAGAACATCAATTCAGGAGAGGGAAATACAAAAGACACTGAGGGCAGCAAACAGGCAACATCAGACAGGGCTTCAACAGACATCAAGAGATATCATCGGGACCTTGTAGATGAGCTCAATACTGAAATATTAAATCAGGTAAAGCAAGATATAAGTAGATTAATAAGAGAAATGCTAAGCACCTCTCATGAAGACACAGATGGAAGAAGGGAGGAACAAACAAAAAAGGAGAGAAACCTTTGATAAAGAATATAAAGAAAATATAGAATACATGAAGCAGATTCAAAGAGACTACGAGGAAATTAAAAACTCCACTGAAAGCTGTCAAAACTGCCTAAAAGAAACTAAGGATAGACTATCAAAATTTGAAGACAAGTTTGCAATGTGTGATCATGAAAGGAAAGATCTCTTAAAAACAACAAGGAAACAGGCAGTAACAATACAAAGGCTAGAAGACGACAAGAGAATCTATAGTTTAAGAATAAGAAATGTGAATGAAGAAGCAGGAATACAAACAGGTGAACTACAAAGACTATTCACAGAAATAATTAAGGAAAACTTCCCAAGCATGGGAAAAGAAAATGATACTTGGATATATGAGGCATACAGAACTCCAGCCACCTACAACCAAAACAGAGCTGCACCCAGACATATAATAATCAAGATACCAGAAATTCAATATAAAAACAGAATATTAAAAGCCATCAGAGAAAAGAAACAGATTACCTATAAAGGAAAGCTCATCAAGATCACGGCAGACTTCTCGACACAGACCATCAGATCAAGAAGAGCTTGGAGCAAAGTATTCCAAGCTCTGAAAGAAAATAACCTCCAGCCCAGATTGATGTACCCTGCAAAACTGTCACTAGAAATTAGTGGAGAAACAAGATGCTTCCATGACAAAGAGGAACTGGGGGAATTTATGACCACCAATCCAACCATACAGAGAATACTGAAGGACATTCTAGAGAGACAGGAAAAAAATACCAGGATTTCAGGAACTGTGGCAGAAAGGCCTCAATGAATGGGGCAGGCAGTAGAATAAAGGAGAAAAGTAGACAAACAATGGCAGAAAAATAACACAGCAGAAACAAGGCAGAGAAGGTTGGCTATAATCTCTAATATAAATGGCCTTGATACACTAAAAAAAAAAAAAAAACACACAGGCAGAGTAGATCAGGAGGTAGGGTCCATCAAGATGCTCTGTATAGGAAATATAATCAACCTGAGAGAGGGTTTATGGACTGAAAATCAAGTATGAGAAAACAATGCTCTATATGACATGGAGCCAGAGAGAAATAGGGGCAACTTGACCACCACCTACAGATAGGGTGGAAAGACAGGATACTTATGTGCAGTAGAGAACTACTCAGCTATAATGAAGGAAAACCTTGAGGCTTTTGTAGGTAAAGGAATACAACTTGAGATCAAGTCCAGGAGTGAGAAGCTTTGGAACCTTCTAAATAGCAGGTTGCCCCCCCAATCTAAAAACTGAGGGAGTTGGTGGGACCCAAAATGCACAGCACCATGTGGAAGCGAAAGGGGAGGAATAGTCCAAAAAAAGAAGGTTGAGGATATTGTTAATAGTGTACCAGGATTTAAAACCCACATTACTCACACTATTCTGCTTAGATGGATTATGTTCTGTTCCAGTTTGTCTACTTGTACTAGATTTGAGGGCACTGTCAGTTATCCTGAAAATAGCAGGATATAGTATGGTAATTATCCTTAATTCCCTATTAACTTAATCTACAGCTCTGTATAACTTACACTGTTTTACTATGACTGATCTTAATTGAATCTGGTTTGTTAGATCACTGTTTTATATTGACAGATTTTATTCAAAGCTGTTATGATTGATAGTATCAAGTCTGAGTGTATAAGCAACTACACTGAAGATGACAAGATACACTAGGATACCCACTCTGGTTTGATTATTACCTGCCTTTGAAGTTTTACATTGTCTACAATGTTTTGTTTTTACTAATATTGTTATGTACTGCTATATTCAATTATACTGCTATATCTAAATATGCCTGATGATATAGACAATTCTATTGAAGATAACAAGAGAACACAGTAACCATTGTAGATCACCTTGTACTGTGGTTTTATATGATTTTTTGGTTTCATGTTTTTTATAGGAATTTGTTTTGTTTTGTCTTGCTAAGTTTTGTTTTTCCCTCTAATACAGAAAGGATAGAAATACATGTAGGGACTCATGCATGCTTAGCTGTTTATAGTCTCACTGTTTGAATGTCTACTGTGTATGCTTTAATTTTGTAACTTAAGCAACTATTTCTAAGAGGACAATATGTAATTTATCAACTAATGATTTCTTACTGTTTATCTTTTTAAAAAATTTTTGTATCATTTCTACCCTTTTCCTGTTTTTTTTCTCTTTAAATAAAAACAAAACTAAAAAAAAAATGAGTTGGGCTTTTTTTTTACAAAGACTAAAATATTCATATAATAAGTGTGACACTATACTGATTAAATGTGTAAATAACTCATTATTAAATGTGTTTAAATAACTCATAATATTCTTTCCCACTAAAAAAATTGTAAAAATATTTTTGAATAAAATGTAGGGTGAAAATAAAGTAAAAGTGCTTATTTTTCTTTTTAAGAAGGCAAAATGCAGAGCAAGTTTAAATTCTGGGCCTCCATACCAAATTTCAAAAAGGCTTACTACTGCCCAGGTGACCTTATTGTTAATGCGTTTGTCCCTGCATCCTAGGAGCTCTCAACCACAGCAAAGCTGCTGGGGTTACGAAGTTGGACACCACTGTGTTTGCTGGCATTTGGCAAGGTCCCAAGGTCCCAGGCTACTTTTGTAAGGTGGCAAGAATGACTCAAAGAGATGAATGCTAACATTTTTTATATTCTGTTTGCAAATTATGAAATCTAATGTATGAGATATGAAACAATGTGTTCTCAAGTACTGCTTTGCCACCTCCACTGCTCATTAACTTAATTTTGTAGGAGTTTCTTGATGAAAGACAATTAAACATTTTTATGAATGAGTCACAAATACTACTACACTGATTCCTTAGAAAATATAATTCTTTTTGTTATATAAGAGCTGTTGTTTTCATTAGCCTACATTATCCCCTGTGCCAAAGTCATCTGCTAAAATTTTAAGCCTCTCGTGTGTTGAGTGGTCATCGGGTCTTGTGGATGGAGTACTTGTGAGTGATATTAGTGCCACAGAGCTCGGTTACCCTCTTCTGTCATGTGAAAGCACAAGAAGAAGAAAGATGTATATGAACTAGGAAATGGACCCTCAGATGCCAAATCTGCTAGTACTTTGATATTGCATGCTTCAGTCTTCAGAACTATGAAAAATAAATTTTTTGTTTGTCTCCTATTCTTTTATTTTTGTTACAATAATCCAAACAGAGTAAGGTATCACTTTCCTTAGTTTCTCAGGAATAAACGTTTTCTGAGGATGGAAAAAAACAAAAGCAGAAAATAAGCCATGCTTGTTGGTATTCTACTGATAGGAACTTTCCTCCAGCTACAAGAACATTAGTGGAGTGGGCTGAATGATGGCCCCTAAAGATAACAGGTCCTAATCCTAGGAATCTGAAAATGTTACCTTATTTTTAAAAAATCACCTCCCCAGTTATGAGTGCTAGGCTTTGGGCAGACATCCAGATACAAACCATAACATTTTGTCCCAACCCCCAAAAGACTCAAGCACATTCATTTATGCAAAACACATTTGATCCACCTCTAAGAATTTCCAAAGTCCTAAAAGTTTCTGCACTGCTGAAAAGTTCGAGTCCAGAGTCTCTTCTCAGATTTAAGGTTAACTCTCAGCTGTGACTCCCAGAAGTTAAATACTGGACTATTCAAAGGCACAGGTGAACATTTCCATTCCAAAGGGAGAAATAGAAGGATAGAAAGGAATAGGACCAAAGCAAGACTGAAACCCAGCAGGGTAAACTTTAAGTCCTACAGTCCCATGTCCAGCGCCCTGGCAAACTATGATGAGATGTGAACTCCAAAGGGATTAGGTGACCCTGCTCCTATGGCACTGCCAGTGGTTATAGCCTTCATGGCATCTCTCGGGTCAGTTTTGCTCATTCCTTGTGGCTTTCTACAGACAGTCCATGTTCCTGGCATCTCCGACATCCTGAGGTCTCTTTTGCACTTTTGACTTCATCCCTCACAGCTTTACTCAGTCTTTTTGAGGGCACACCTCCCTCATGACCATATGAAGCTTTAGTGGGGACAACCAGGTATAAACCATAACGACTGGGCATTGAAGTCAGGTCTTCACACTGATTACACACCCAATCCTTTTCTTTCATTTTTCTTTTCTTTTCTTTCTTTCTTTCTTTCTTTCTTTCTTTCTTTCTTTCTTTCTTTCTTTCCTTCTTTCCTTCTTTCCTTCTTTCTTCCCTTTCTTTCTTTCTTTCTTTCTTTCTTTCTTTCTTTCTTTCTTTCTTTCTTTCTTTCTTTCTTTCTTTCTTTCTTTGCAGGGTCTTGTAAGATGCCCAGGTCTGACTTGAATGTCCCATCCTCCTGCCTCAGCCTTCTAGAGGCATAACTACCTTTCTTTTCATCTTTCTTCTCTGGATTCTGATTTTTTAGTAGGTTATGCTATTTCATTCTGTGAAAATGTGGTTTTAGGTTGTCTTTTTGAAGGAGAGACTGGACTGACAAAGTCTGTTAGTGTCATTGCCTTTCAATGAGTAATATTGCTGCATCTTGACACAAATTTAAGGTGTGTGGAAGTCCTCAACCCATGGTATGGCCACTTGGTTTAGAGATTGTTGGATTGATGGGAACTAGATGATACTTGTTCTGTGGAACACATTTCCAGAAATCACTAGTAAATACAATATATGATTGCATGCAAAAGTGACTACCTTTGTGTAAAGAACACTCATATGTACAAGATTTTTCTTTGTGGCCAGGCCATTTGTGTTGAAGTATTATTTTCATTATTCAGTATATTTTTTCAAAGTTCCAATAAGAAGACTACTTGACCTGTACAGTCTATTAATAGCAGTCCTGGAAAGGCTTAATATCTGTTTCTAAGAATCAGAAACCCTGTTTCAACAAATGTATGCATTCTTAATACATTCTTTGCAAAATCAGGTTAAAGCTGAATTTTGAGAAAATAGTTATGGAGCAAGCTGTTCAAATTCTATGTAGTGCTGTAAGGACAAAACTAATAAAATAACGATTCTGATTCTTAAAATTAGCACTTTGAATCTACTATGGATCTGCACCCACAAGCCAGTCAACCTCGGTAGCCTAAGAGCCTGGGCTCACGCTGCCTCTTTTGAGATGATAGTTTGAGAGGAGTAGAAATTGTCTTCACTGAGGAAGCAAAGACTTCTGGGGTCAACGATTCCTGTTGCTATAGCTTGGGTCTGGACTCTCCACAAAGGCCAGTGTGTTAAAGCCTAGTCACTAGTTCATGGCACTGCTGTGAGGTGACAGAATTTTAGGAGCTGGGTCTAGAGGAAGGTCTCCGTAGAGGGAATAGTGGCACTGCAGCCCGTCTTGTTCCTCCCTTCTCTAGGATTTTGTGCAGGAATGATCCTGTTAACTCTGTCTTCTTATTGGAGCTTTTTTTTTTTTTTTAACTTTGGTACCGGGAATCAAACACATGCCCTCACATTTGCCAAGCAAGTGCTGTGCCACTGAGCTTTAAGAAACCTGACAAAGTGGGACTATTGAATGTGTCAATCTACATTGCATTTAGATGCATGTAAACAGAAAGATAACTACACAACATCTTTATCAAGTAGGGATTTTTTCTTTCACATGGTAAGATTCAAAGGTGAGAATCTAGACTGCTGTCACTGCTCAAAGGACATGCACTCCTCTGAGCTCCCTCTACCACTACAAAGTTGTTTGCTTTCATCTTCTCAGTAACAAGATGGCTCTTTTATGGTCTTGCATCACTGTTGTACCCCAAAAGGCTGCACCCCAAAATAAAATGAAAATTGTAAAAAAGCAAAAAGAATAAAAAGGCCAAGACGTCTTGGAGGGAAAAGAAGAGAGCGCTTTATTATTTAGGCTGGTATCCAGTGACACAAGGTGAGGGTGGAATTTACACTGCTATGTAACTGGGCCAAGATTTGGGGGTGGTTTATAAAGGGAAAAAACCCACAAAGATGTGGGGGGCCCACACCTGTGCATTCCTGAGGAAATGGGACATCCTGTTTTCTCCTTTTTAAAGGTCAAGGGGCATGGCGCATACAGAACAGAATGTAGGTACTAAGAGTTAGAGTACAACAATCATGTCCATGAGTCAGGCAGGAAGAGGAAAAGGATAATAGACAGGTTCCCAGAACTCCCCTAAGCCACTGTTTATAGAATTAAGAATTGGCCACAGGACATGCTATATGGTGCCTGCAAATAAAAAAGAGACTGGGAGTCCAATTCATTTATTTATTTATTTATTTATTTATTTATTTATTTGAGACAAGGTCTTGCTATGTTGAAATCATGGCTGTCCTCCTGCCTCAGCCTCCCGGGTGTGGGGATTACAGGCATGTGCCACCACATCTGGCTGTTTGTTTTTTTTCTTGAGATGAAGTCTAACTATGTTGCCTAGGCTGGGATTGAACTTCTGGGCTCAAGAGATCCTCTTGCCTTAGCTTCCCAAGTACTTGTGACCATAAGTACCTGGCTTCAATATGTTAATTGGCCACACTGTGCTCAGAACAAAATTGGATTCTGTGAGTAAAGACAATGGAGAAACTGACTACTGGGCCAGCAACTTGCAATGTCTGGCACATTGGCAAATATGTATCTTAAAGATATTAATCATAAATCTGATATTTATGAACTCTGAAATGTCTTAGCAGACTTAGGGCAGAAGTTCACAGGAAACAATTATCCTCTGTAGGGAAATCTGCAAGCATATTACTTCCAAAATTGCTGAAATATATTCTGTAGTTTGTCTTGATTAATGTTAACAAGAGACTTAGAATAATGTACCAAAAGGACTCCAGGAACATATACAACTTTGAAAACAAAACAACAAACACAAATTTCTACCATTTGCATTCTCCCACAACTCCTCATTTGTGAAATATACTAAACTAGATCAAAATACATAAGGCATATAAATCAAATTTAACTTTTTACCAGAGTAAAACTGCTAATGTGGGTAAAATATATCAATCCCTGAAAACTTTATTTAAAGTGAATTGTTGTTATACTGTGTTCCCTTGAAAACAATAGCACTGCATTTGATTTCAGGAGAATCTGGTTTAATTATGATTCCTCCAGTTACTGGTTAGTGATTGTGGAAGACACAAATTCTACCCAGGACCTGCTCCCCGCTTCTTTCCCAGTAGCCCCCCAACCTTGCTCAAGTATACACCCTCTGAAAGAAATTGTTCAAAGGAAAATCATACTGATTGATCAATTTTGCATGCCTGTGTCTAGTACCCTGAGCAACTATTTTGAAGATAACAATATGCAGTATAATACCCCTATCTCGGTGTTCTCATCTATAAAATGGGGATGATATTATCTATCCAAAATAGTCACTGTAAGAGTGGTTTTGAATTTTGCAAGTGGAATATATTCAGAAGGTAGCAAAGAAATAGAAAGTGGAATTGCTTGATGCATTTCCCCTGAGCACCCTTTCTTGCAAATCAGGATCCCTTGCATTGTGACTATAAGTGCTTATTCATTTGGTCGCTCTACCAAGGCTCCCTGGGCTTCTGCTGAGCACCAGGCCTGACCTCAGCTGCTGGGGACAGTGACTGGCACCGTGTCCTTGCGGGGTTGCGGCTGCTAGTGATGCTGCCGCAGTGTCTGGAAGCACTTGATGCACTCGCACACTCACCTCGGAAGCTGTGTTTGAGCAGCACGAGGACTCTAGTCTGTCATTGCACTAACCGATGCCGTTAGCCTGGTTGTATACATTATCCCATATGCCTGTTACCAATTACTTTTGTCAGTCTTTTAGAATTAACCCGTTCTCAAAGAAGTATTTGACAGAACTGAGACACTCAAAGGAATACAGCCAGGATCTGAAATCAACTCTTCTTTCTTTCTTTCTTTCTTTCTTTCTTTCTTTCTTTCTTTCTTTCTTTCTTTCTTTCTTTCTTTCTTTCTTTCCTTTCCCTTTCTTTCCTTTTAGCGGTACTGGGGATCGAACTCACGACCGGGGCTTGTGAGGCAGGCACTTTCGCTGCTGAGCTAAATCCCCAGGCCCCAAAATCAATCTTAATCAGAAGGACGGTGCTAAATCCTTCCACAGTGTCTCAGGACGCTTGAACCAGTCCTCCGAGGGAAACATCCCCACTCCAGTCCATGCTTGCTCAAGCTCTGCTTAAATCACGGTACTTTTAGTTTCAGCTCAGGAATCTAACGCTACTTTGCAGTGAACAGCCTTCAGGTGAGGCAGCCATTGCCACCGCCCTGATTATTCTGTCACTATCATTGTGAAATTGTAAATACCTAGGGAAGGGGAGATCAACCATGCTCTAACATCAGGTAAAGTGTCCCTGGTCTTGAAATTTAATACTAATTCTCAATTTTCAGTTCTCACACAGATTAACCTTTCTTACTTAGAAGTAAATCTAGGGAAAAGGTTTTCTGAGTAACTGATATTAAAGTTTAAATCATCTGTATGCTGTCATTTTTTCACATGCTGGCAATTGTTGCTTTCCACGTCTTTTCTATTTGAAAGACTCATATTTGCCAAGTGAAATTGCTGCCTAAATTATCTAGGGTGATTTTCACATTCTTTTGTGGAAATCAAATTTTGTTAAGGTTGTAGAATTAATTTAGACGTGACAGCCGCGTGTTTTCTTCCAGGAGAGCTTGCTAATTGAAGTTGAGGCATTACATGTTCTCTTGAAAGCACTCAAGCTAATGAGGTAACAAAAGCCCAGAGGACAAAAATTAAACAAAGCCAGCCAGTTCTTGAAATGAATCTGCTGAAATTTCAACTCAAGAATACAAGCAGAACAAGACAAAAGCTAGAAAAAGAAAAACATTACCAAATAAAAGATACTTGTAAAGGAAGAGTTCTTTGTTTAATTTTGTAGTTTTTCTATCACAGGCATCGCGTAGATTGCATTGTGGCTTAGAAGTTTGAAATATACCTGTTCATTGTGTCTCTTCTCTGCCTACTTGAAAATTTAATAAGAAATGGTATCTCCCCTTGCCTGTGCGTGCCACGTGCAGAAATGCACACTCGTGTGTATACCCTGTGCAAAGTAGGGAAATGTGAACATGGAAGACCAGCTACCTCTGGACCTGGTCAGTGCTTGCCACACAGTATGGGCCCAGTGCTGCTGGACATTCAGTATCAAGAACTGCATCTTGGTTTGGACTTCTGCAAAAGCTGACCCTGAGATGGGCTATGTATGGGTGCAGGTATTTATTTATTTGGGAGTTTCTAGGGATCTTGGTATAAGAGGGAGGCTGTCATAGGGTCACCTGCCATCTGCCAATGCCCTAGAGCAGAGGAAAAAGGAAATTATCTCATCTTTTCCTTTTTTAAAATCTTACTGAGGGTTGGGGATATAGCTCAGTGGCACAGCACCTGCCTGGCAAGCGCTTGATTCCTGGTATCAAAAAAAAAAAAAAGAATCTTATTGAGATAAGGTTTCACTATGCAGGTCAGACTGGGCTTGAATTCACTTTGTAGCTTAGGCTGGCCTCAAACTGGCAGCAATCCTCCTGTCTCGGCTTCCCGAGTGCTGAGATTATAGGTATGTACCACCATGCCCGGCCTAAAATATTTCTTTTGAAAAGATAAAATAACCAGGTGTGGTGACACACCCCGTAATCCCAGCACTCAGGAGACTGAGGCAGGAGGATTGCTGTGAGTTCAAGTCCAGTATGGGCTACAAAGTGAGTTCAAGGCCAACCTGAACTACCTAGCTAGGCTCTATCTCCAAAAGACAAAAAAAAAAAAAAAGTGTTACAGGAGTTTCAGGGGTTTTTTCGTGTTTTTTTTTTTTTTTTTTTTTTGGTACTGGGGGTTGAACTCAAAACCTTATACTTGCCACGCAGGCACCACTGAGCTAAATAAATCCCCACACCGAGGCATTTCAGTTTTTAACAGCAAATATATTTAAACTTTCTTGGTAATTGTTTATAGACAATAAGAAAAGTTTTCTAGTTGTAAACTAAATCCACGTTTTTAAAGTCAGTTCTTATTCTTCCTTTTAGGCATAGAATGTACTGTTCAGGAAATTCTAGCATTATTGTGTTCTGGAATGCATGACAAAAATAAGCTCAGGGAGATCTTGGAGAGGAGAAATGTAAATTGTTACTGTTAGAGGAAAGGGAACCAAACCATTTTGGGTAAAATAAAATGAGGCTGGAAGAGCACAAGTTGGGGTGGGGTGCGTAAGACTGACCACATGTGAATTGTAGACTAACTCAAATTGTTACAGGCAGCTAAATTAGATGGAAACACTGTAGGCAGTCAGACAGGGCTGGGCCCTCAAAGGAGCCTGTGCAAAAGGCCAGACACCTGGCAACTGTGGGGGAGACAGGCACCTCCTACTGTGGGCCAGACCTCAAAACAAAAGATAAATCCAATGCACCTGTGTACTTCCTAAGGATAAGCACCAGGAATTGATATTCTAACTAGGTCTCTATCATCCTGAGGTAGCCTGGAGTCACCATCCCAACCCCCTACAGGAAGAGTCTCTGTTCTGATTCATGCCCACTTGCTGAGTGAGTCCCTTCCCCACTTGCCCCTGATTTAATCAATTTAATCACCTTGCGAGAGTTCTCATGTTTTCCTCACTTTAGACCTGCCTCACTTTGTGGTTTTGCTCTATAAAAAGTCCCTAGAAAAGGCAGAGTGTTTGGCAATCCACTTGGGACCCCTTCTGTCTCTCAGACAAAGGCTTTCTTTCTCTCAATAAATATATTCTGCTTTTAATCTCTGTTGTTCCTAAATTCATCCTTTGGTTTTAGAGAACATGAACTCATCCCGGGCATCTAGTATGTTGGGAGTCTTGTCCCCCAAATCAAAATGACATTGTTAGAGGCAACTAAGTGAGACAGAAATATCATAGCCAGTCAGTTAGGGCTGGGCCCTTAAAGGAGCCAGAGCAGAAGACCAAATACCTGGCAACTGTGGGGGAGACAAACACCTCTGGCTGTGGACCAGATCTCAAGACAAATGACAAAACAAATGTGACTACACACTTCCTAAGGATCAACATCAGGGATTGATATTCTAAGTAGGTATTGATCACCTTGAGAAAGCCGGAAGGAGCCTCTAACCCAGCCCCCTACAGGAAAAGGCCTGTTCTGCGTTCACGCCCACTTACTAGTGACCTGCTTCCCCGTTTGAGTCAGATTTAATCCATTTTACCTGAGCAATTACACTCATAATCTTACTGGTTGACCATAGTTTTGTCCCACTTCATGTCCATTTTGTGATTTCTCATTTTTCCCCACCTTGGACCTGCCTCCCTTTGTGATTTTGCTCTATAAAATCCCTAGAAAAGGCAGGGTCTTTGGCAACCCACTCAGGACTCTTGTGTCTCTCTCTCAGACAGAAGCTTTCTTTCTCTCAGTAAATATATTTTGCTCTTAACTTCCATTGTTCCTAAAATGCATTTTTCAATTTTAGAGAACACAAACTCGTACTGGTCATCTAGTAAGTTGGGGATTTCTTTCCCCTACATCAATAGTGACTTCCTATTAAATATTAAGAAGGCTTGATCACCCCAGTTCATTACAGGATCCTGTATCCAGGTCTAAACTATTTGAACATGGTAGACAGTTTCACAGGGCTGCAGAGAATAAAGAGTGTTACTGTACTGGATCTTACGGTTATTGCCTTTCCTTGGATTTCTTGTCCTTTTTATTTATTAATTAATTTATTTTTATCAGTACTGGGGATCGAACTCACGACTGCGTGCTTGTAAGGCAGGCGCTTATGCTGCTGAGCTAAATCTCCAGCCCCCGTCCTTTTTATTTTTGAGACAAGAGTCTCACTGTGTAGTCCAGGTTGTTCTCGAACTCACAGCAATCCTCCTGACTCAGGCTCTTGAGTGCTGGGATTACAGGCGTGCACCACCACACTTGGTTCTTCTTTTTTTATAGTCGTGCTTAAAGAGAAATGTTTTACTTACTTCTGCCTTGGAATTATGAAATAATCCAAAGTGAGTCAGTGAGATAATAATGAAGATGAAAATAAAATGCTGACACATAGGAAAAAAAGAACCCAAGTCACTTGAGGTAGAGAGCTCTTCCCTGTCACTTTGTTGGAAACACTTGTCCTTTGGCCTCCAGGGTGCTGCTGTTACTCTAGGATGTTTTGGCTGCTCCTTTTCAGTGTCCTTTCCTAGTCACCTCCCTCGCTCCAGACCCTCAACACTGATGTGACCCAGGGCACAGTCTTCTTTTTCACTACACACACTCCTTATGTGCTCAGACTCAGATCCATGACTTTAAACACTTCAGCACACCCCAGTGACTCCCAGACTGAGAATCTCCAGCCCAGACACCTATTCTAAATTCCAGATTGCCGGTTCAAAATTTCTGCTTGGGTTTCTTCAACAAACATCTCAAACTTAGCATCTTCGTGCCAGAGTTTGATTCCCATCACTCCTATTTTTGTGTAGAACCCCTCAAAAACAGACTCCGACAAGGAAAACAGGATCTTTTAGGGTGTTGATGGGTGGATTTTTTGCAAAGGTGGCCTCTGAAAGGATTATGCCCTACAGGGCATTAAGTAGTGGAGGCGGGATTAAGGATGTTTACTTTAAAGCCACTCCTTCCTTCCCATATGACAACTTCCTGTTTCCTTCCCCAGTGGCGCGAAAAGGCTCCAATCAGCCCCCTGCACGTCATCAAATGCCCACCCTAAGTGCCACCCCATCGGAGTTTATAAGTATATCCCACACCCCACTTTCAGGTAGAAGAGGTTAGACTGGCTATGGTCGGGCTCCTCTCCGTGTCCTTAGAATAAAGGCTACTTTTTGCTTATACTTTTCTCTTTTATTGCGCTGAAAAACCTATCAGCCTCAATGTTCTTCCCTTAATGAATGCCTCTCCTTTGCAGTATGACTTTGACCTCTTTCCCATCAAGAAGTGGGATTTATCTCCTCCTGCTTTGACTGCCCTGGTGCCTGAAGCTCACTTTGAGCAAATGGATGCACAAATGGGACTTCCCCCAGGCCTCATGAGGCTTCAGGGTTCCCCTTTCTCCCCAGGAACGCTGTCTGAGACTGACACTTGAACTCTAGGGTAGTGGAGGGGAAGAAAGCATGGAGAATAAGTGAGCCATGCCATCTAAATCCTCTTAAATCAACCAGCTGGTGATTAGCATCTACCATCTGTCATCTGAAACCATGCTGTCCCAAGCAAGTGGCCAGACATTTGTAGTCACTGAGTGACCCAGGCAAGACCAGTGGAGGAGCCACTCAGATGAGTCCAACCCAACTGCTGACTCACAGAATCATGAGCAAAAATGATCATTGTTTTAAGTCACTAAGTTTAGGGATAGTTTGTGATGCAGCAAGAGCTAATGAGAGGTTATCTCAGAAAGCATAGGGAATTAAAGAGAAGGGAGAAAAGTTAATGAACAGTGTTTTGAGAAGCAAGTTACTACTATTGTAGGCAACTGACTCTAAGTCCTGTAGAAGCATCTCAGAATCACCCCACAAGCATAGAGTGCTTGAGTTACTTATTCACTAACTCCCTACCCCACTCCTACTGCTAGACAGTTGCTGTGGGGCCTTAGGTCCCCACACTTTAGAACTGCTCTGCAGCCAGGCTGAAAAAAGCCACCGCCACCCCCTTCCCCTAGTGCAGGCCTCCCTGGACCAGTACAGGCACATGGGGAGGTGTGAGGTAGGTGTGTCATTGTGGGGGGATCTTCCCCCCAACCCCTGGCTTCAAGCCCACCCAGAAGTAGGCCAAGGATATTTGGAACAGGGCATCAATAACCTGGCTGAGTTCTCAAACCCATTTCTTCCCAAATTTTTCCGTCAGGAAGCCAGCAACTCCATCCTTCAATTACACTGGAAACTTATCCCTGGGAGTGTCAATTTCTCTCATTCTACATTCAAATCATTTTAGTGTTAACCTTTGAAATAGATCCACAATCTGTGTTTCTTGCTGTCTATTCCACCAGCGCTCTCCAAGACACCTGGCCTCTGCTCGGCTCACTGCAGCCTCCTCTTCTCTGGTCTCCCAGGCAACAGCCAAGCCACCACTTAAACCCAAGTTCCTCTCTTAGGGCTCACCCTCCAGCACTCTCTGTCTCACACAGAGGAAGACGCAAAATTCATTCTGTGGCCTAGAAGTTTCCATGGCGTCTGAGCGCTGTGACTTTTCTGTTTTCACATCCTTTTTGGGGAGTGGGGTGGGGGATTGAGATAGGGTCTTGCTGTGCAGTTCAGGCTGACCTTGAACTCACTTGTAGCCTAGGCTGGCCTTGAATTCACGGCAGTCTTCCTACCTTAGCTTCCTAAGCACTGGGATTTCAGGTGTGCGCCACCATGCCCGGTTGGCTTCACATCTTACAACTTTCCACCTCTCACCACCCTGGCCTCCCGGATTTCCTGGTACTATAGTTCAAAAACCCAGGCACATTCTCGCCTCAGGACCATTGAGCTTGTTGTTCCTCTACCTGAGATGCCTCTCTCCAGTTATTCTTGTGCCTCTAACCCTAAACTCCTCGTGTCTTGGCTCAAGTATCCCCTTATCAGGAAGGCCTTCTCTGACTCTAAGTAGCAAACTCTCCCGTAGTCCACTTGATGGCCTTGCTTAGCTTCACTTTATTTTTTGTTGTTTTAGTTTTTTGAGACAGAGTCTCACTATGTAGTTCATGCTGGCCTTGAACTCATGATAATACTTTTGCCTCAGCTTCCCCAAGTGCTGGGATTACAGGGATGCACCACCCTACCCAATTTGCTTTATTTTTATTTAGCACCTGACATAATATTTTTGTATGGTTTATCTCTCCCCCAAGAATATAAATTCCACAAGACTAGGTAGGCTCTCTTTTTTGTTGATTGATATATTCTCAGCACTAGTATTACATTTTTTGTTGACTAGATGAATTAGTATGTATGTCAGACATTCTAATTATTTTAATGAAATATTTATTGGCTAGTTCTCTGATTCAAATAAATGAATTAAAAGCCTTCAATAATACATTATGTACTTTAAAGAAAAATGTTTAAAGTATAAACCTGGTAGTGAGTAATCTTCAAATATGTTCCTAGGAGATTAAATTAACTAAGAACAAGTTATTCTTAGACCTATATCAATGAGATTCTTGCTGAAATATTAAATGCTTGATTATTATAGTCATTCACTCAAAACACACATTAAGTCCTTCTTGCATGCTAAGCTTTGTGTTCCAGCTTTGTGGGGATAGAAAGTTGAAAGTTAAAGTCCTGCCTCCAAGAACAGAAGTCCCAAGCCAGCAGGGCAGGTGAGGCCAGCAGGGCAGGTGAGGCCAGCAGGGCAGGTGAGGCGCTTGAGAGTCACGACAGATACTTATCAAGGAAAGGTCAAAGGTGCCGGAAGATGCCTTGGAGCAAATAGGCAGAAAGAAGAGCTCCATAGAGACCAGGGTGCAAGCACTACACAGGCCACGCAGTTGTTTCAGGAGGCTGGGGCATCACCTACCCGGAAGAAAATTATTGCCTCAGAAATGTGTCAGAATGTGGATGACCAAATTGAATTTTAAGTCTTTTTTTTTTTTTTGGTACGGGGGATTGAACTCATGACCTCATGCCTGACAGGCATGCACTGTACTGCTAAGCTATATCCATGGCCAGAGATTTAAGTTTTTTTGTTTGTTTGTTTTTGTACCAGGGATCAAACTCATGACCTTGCACCTACCAGGTAAGTGCTTGAGCCACTGAGCTAGATCCCCAGCCCCCTGAGTTTTAAGTCTTAGTAAATAATTTCTATTATAGATTTTATCATGAAGTAGAGCAGCTATTTGGGAAACTCTGGTTTCTTCTAGGGATATACTTGAGTTATGGTACCCAATGTTTGAGAATTAGTTTTAACTAATTTTTCTTCTGGAACTATTGGGGCACAATTATAATGTAAGGGGCTGGGGATTTAGCTCAGCGGCATAAGCTCCTGCCTTGCAAGCACGTGGTCATGAGTTCGATCCCTGATACCAATAAAAAACAAACAAACAAAAACCAATTATAATGTAAGAAGATATTTATAAAATAACAAGCTTATAGGTATTCCATGATCATTTAGAGGTTTCTGACCAAGTTTGTGCTGCTTCTGCACAACAGTGCATTACACACCTCTGATGAGCACTGGGTCAGAGTAATTGCCTATACTTTAAGGCACCGTGGGCTAATAATCAAGGTTGCCTTTAACTATGCTCACTCTTTAAGGGCCCCCTCCCCTTGTTCTTGGAATGTTTCTATATTATGATAAACAATTTGTTTCAACAAATCTGTTCAAAACTAGCCTGCCTGTCAATATGTGACTCAAAGCATGTAACCAATGTAGTATTGTGTCACTTGCTTTGTACCTCCCACTTCTAAATTCTGTATAAACTAAACTCTGTAAATTTGGTGCTGCTGCCTTTGTGGAATTATCCTGCAACAGTCCACTGGCATGAAGATCCAACAGTTGGCCAGCATAAAGATTAAATGCTGTCTTTTTCTTTTTCTTTTTTGTCTTTTTGAGTCAGGGTCTCACTATGCAGTTCAGGCTGGCCTTGAGCTCACTTTGTAGCCCAGTCTGGTCTCAAACTCACAATGATCCTCCTGCCTCAGCCTCCCAAATGCTGAGATTACAGGTGTGAGCCACCACGCCTGGCAAACACTGCCTTCTCATCTCCTCTGTGCAGTCTTCCTTTTGGTTTGGTTTGTTTTGGTTTGGCAATTTTCCCGCACTAGAACCACCTGGAGTTTGTCCAGAATTTATCCACACTTCCTCTAATTTCCTAGGTTCCTGACAGTCTGCGTTCTAAACTCTTTTACCTGTTGTCAGATTTTTTTTTTTTTTTTTTGTACCGGGGATCGAACTCACGACTGCATGCTAGCAAGGCAGGAGCTTATGCCACCGAGCTAAATCCCTGGCCCCGGTTGTCAATTTTGTTGGATCTTTTGTGAGATCTTTCTGCTCACGCCTGAACTAGGGAATGCTTGCTCCTTTCTTTTCTTTCTTCCTCTCCTGTTTTCCTCACTTGCCATTTTAATCATTCGTTTCTTAAATTAGTTTAGATATCAGTTTATTATAAAAGAGTCATGAAAATTCTTTATATGATGAAAGATTATAGTACTTCAGGGAAATAGGCAACACTGTATGGTGCCATTTCAACAGTGATTTACTTCACTCTACATATTTTCCAAGAATTTCACCATCATGGGCTGGGGGTTTAATTTATCGGTGTATCCCCAGTACCAAACCAAACCAAACAAAACAAGAATTTCACCATCTCTAAATAAGAAATAATGCTTTTCCTCTAGAACTGCTTTGGTGCCTCCATGTTCTAGAAGAAGAATTTTACTTGTTTATTTATTTATTTTGGTACCAGGAATTGAACTCTCAACTGCATGCTTGCAAGGCAGGCACCTATGCTGCTGAGCTAAATCCCCAGCACAGAGTCGTGAGTTTGATCCCCAATACCTAAATAAATAAATAAATCCCCAGCCCCTGGAAGAAGAATTTTATCTCCAACTTTCATGCTAACTGGCAGCCCTGAGTCATATCTTCCCTACAACCCAGATTTTTCCTCCTCTTGGGGTACAAATAGACTAATAAATCATGGCTATAAATCACTGTTCCAGGGGCCAGGGATGTAGCTCAGCAGCATAGTGCTTGCCTGGTGAGTGTGAGGCCCTGAGTTAGATTCCTGGTACAAAAAAAAAAAAAAAAAAAAAAAAGCACTATTGTGTAGTAAGTCACACAAAATTGGCCAGGTGTATGTGTGTGTGTCTGTGTGTGTGTGTCTGTGTGTGTGTGTGTGTGTAGGGGAAGCTTCCTCAAAGAAATTTCATATAATTACAAAGTTAGGTGAAAAATCTGTCCAAAAGCCAGGCCAACATACTGTTTCATGATGGGCTGGGGAACAGCAAGGAACCTGCCTGTGGCATCAACCTCAAGAGAGGGGATCAGCTATACGTAATGTCCTATGGCCACCAGCCCTGCCTGGGAGACACACACAGGAAAAGGGTCACAAGCCTCTCCCTCCTGAATCAATTTGTTTGCTGTTTACTGGAAAAAATCCTGTGTCCACCCTGAAAGGTGTGTCTATACAAGGATCAAATCTGCTCAGATATTTTTGTTTGTACTGGGGATTGAACTCACGACTCTACGCTTGCAAGGCAGGCACTTATGCCGCTGAGCTAAATCCCCAGCCCTGCTCAGATATTTAAAGACTAAAAGTATCCTACAACAGGATGTAGGAAGTGATTGCCAGGGCTGATCTGGCTGGCTGGGTGCATGTCCCTTCCTCCTTCACCACTCCACCAGGAGTGTCCCTCCCAAAGCTGCTCATGTGGTCAAAAAGAACAACCTTTCTAGATAGAGTAGGCTTGTTCTTCAATCATGAGGAGCTGTGCTCCTTTTCTAGAACCTCCTGTTGTGTCTGGGTGATCAACACATCCCTGGGATTTTTAAACTTCATACCAATAAAAAAAAATTATTAGAGATATAAAGTTTAATTACATTAAGACATTTTATTGGGCACTGTTGAAAGAGAGGGGTTAGCTACCCTGATAAATTGGGGCACAGGGCGGGGCGGGGCAGAGGTGTTGGGAGAGATGGAGGATCTGGGGGCCCTTTGTCCTCATACTGTTTATTAGTGTGTGTGGCAGAAAGCCTCTTCCCTTGGAGTGTGTGGCAGCTTGGCTGGTCATTTTAGGCTCTAGGGTTCCACCTCAGGTGCGTCATCTACGCGCACATTCCTGCATGGGCTTTGTTTTTTGTTTCTTTTGTCCAATCAGAATTCATGGGTTAAGAGGACTTTACATACAAGGTTGAGTTGGCAAATAAATAAAGGGAAACATAGAAAAAAATAGATGATAGATAGATGATGATGATGATGATAGATGATAGATAGATAGATAGATAGATAGATAGATAGATAGATAGATAGATAGATAGATAGAAATAGATGATAGAAGAAAGGGGAGTCAAGAGCTGCCCTTTGTCTCCTTCCTAAGGCTGACTGGGTTGGGCACAGCCTGGCTATCAACTTTCTCTTGCTTGCTTATGACTCCCTCAGTAATGTTTTAACTCTTTGTGGTTTGGATTAGCCAGAAAGCCTTTTGCTGTTTACAGATCCCTACCCCACACCCTCAACAAGCTCTCAGAACACCCCACATCCAAGGGTGGGAGCCAGGTTGATCGGGGAAATTCCCAAGCCAAACCAAACCAATAGGAAGACTCTGCACTGAGGACACAAGAAGACAGTTTATTTATTCATTCACTTATTTTTATTTTTAAAAGGGTAAAACTAAACAACAAGACAGAACAAAGCAGATCAGAAGAAAACAATGTAAGTGACTCAGATTTCAAAGCAACACAACAGGAGATCTACAGTGGCTACCATAATGTCTCCTGTTTTCTGCTAGATAGTTGTCTATATCTTCACACACGATGAATTCATACAAAACAAAATAGTATAAAACTGATCAGAACAGAGTGGTGAAGGCATTACAGGCCTTCAAAACAAGACAATAGGAAAATTAACAGTGGTTGCCTTAATGTCTCTTGTTTTCTTCAAAATAGCTATCTATGCTTTCTGTTAGGGTTTTTGGCACAATAAAAGAGAAAATATAAAGTAAAAAGTAGCTTTTATTCCAAGGCCATGGAGAGGAACATATGACCATAGATGGTTTGGCTTCCTCTGACTGGAACGTGGGGTATGGGGTACACATATAACCTCTGACCGTGGGTGGCGCTTAGGGCGGATATCGACGATGCACCAGGAGCTGACTGGAACTTTTTTTGCGCCCACTGGGAAAGGAAAAAGGAAGTTGTAATAGGGAAAGAAGGAAGTGACCTCAAGGTAAACATCCCTTAATCCTGCCTCCCACTGCAGTAACATCGAGTAATTTATTCTAGGGCAAAACTCTTTCACCTTCATGTATGTGTGAGGGTTGAGACGCCCGCCACGTGTAGGAAGAAGTCAACAGACGCCTTCTCATGCAATAGGCAAGGGGTTTCATTTTCCAAGCATGTGGTGGGGCTCACTGAACACGCAGGAACAGAGAGCCATGAGGTATGCCAGAGCATGGCTTTTAAACTACCGAACAAAGGAAGGCAGGACTTTGGCAAGTGCGGTTACAGAAGCAGAAGGCATTGGTTAGTTTAAATGGCTTTCTACATTCATTGGAGGGGGCGACTATAGTGTGGTCTAGAGTTGGGCAGCGGAGGGTGCTTCCTAATATGGGCAGCAGATGCCCAGGGAAGGTACACTCCATAAATTCCTTAAGCATGGGAGGGGGCTATTTCTACCTCGCAACCCAGGTTTTCTAGTCAGCTTTATCCTTGTCTGAATTTAACCTAGGCAGTTTTAACTATAATGGCTCAATTCCCGGAATATTGGGGGGAGATGAGCAGCACGGAGCAGTGTAGACCATGCACTGTTAATAAGAGAAAATTTCTCTTACATTCCCCCCTTTTCGTGTTGTGAATCTCTAATCTTAGAGATCGGGGTGTTTATTGTTATCTAGAATCTCATATTGTTGTCTGAGGAGCATTAGTTTTACATTGCCAATCTGACTTTGTAGTAGATTTGTTATTCTACTTAATATGCAGGGTCCTATAGTTATTATTAAGAGTAGCACAATCAAGGGTCCCGTTAGGGCCGACAGTAAGGTGGTGAGCCATGGAGACTGGCTGAACCAAGACTCAAATAAGCCTTGTTGGGCTTCTCTTTTTGTCTTTGGTCTAATCTTTCCCTGAGTTTGGCCATGGACTCTTTAACAACTCCAGAATGATCTGCATAGAAGCAGCATTGTTCTTTTAAGGCTGCACATAATCCCCCCTCCTTAAGGAAAAGTCCTAGGGGAAGGAGGAGGAGGAATAGTAACCCTACGAACCCATAACTTGAGGGGATTTTTAGTCTTTTCCAATTTTTATTGAGGCTCCAGCGGTGGCGGTGCTGGCTTGAGGTGAGATGGGTGGATCCAGGACGCGATGTCAGCGTGGTTTTAGGGTCTGTATCTGATGGCGACAGACGTAGACGAAGTCTCCCACATTGTATTGGTGATGAGCGGGTCCGTTGCTTGGCTGGTAGGCTGAAGAGAGTTGGCACCACAGGACCTTTAGAATTTTGTCTAGAGCCTGGAGTCTATTAATTAAAAAGGTATGGGGTAAATGGGTGTCCTTAAGTAGGGGGCTGAGGTCCCAAATGGGGGGAGGGGTTCCATATAGGATCTCAAAGGGAGTTAGATTAGGAGGCTGGGAGGAAGGAGTGTTTCTAGCTCTGAACAAAGCATAAGGTAGAAGCATGGTCCAGTCTTTAGAGCCAGTCTCTTTGGCTAATTTTGTCAAGGTCTCTTTGATTGTTCTATTCATTTTCTTTACCTGTCCTGAACTCTGGGGTCTATAAGCACAATGAAGTTTCCAATCAATCCCCAATATCTTGGCCAATCCCTGACTTACCTGAGCCACAAATGCTGGCCCGTTATCAGACCCAATTACCTTTGGCAGGCTGAAATGAAGAAAGATTTCTTCCATCAACTTTTTAACTACCGTCGGTGCAGTCTCCCTTTTGGTAGAGAACGCCTTGGTCCATCCTGAGAAAGTGTCTATAAAGACTAACAAATATTTAAGCCCATATCTAGTTGGCTTTATCTCAGTAAAATCCACTTCCCAGAATTGTCCCAGCCGGGTTCCTTGTAATCTCTTTCCTTTTGGGGATTTGGAGGGGAAAGCATTGACAACCTGGCAAGCTTGGCAACTTTTGGTAACTTGTTCTGCTAGTTCCTTAATTTGGGCGGCTGACAGTTGACTATCTGTTGATTGATTTCTGGCTAATAAGCACAACTTTTTTGTACCCAGATGGGTTAACTTATGGGCCTGTTGGAGATAGGCTAGAAGTTCTGTTTTTCCCCTCTTGGGAGTTTGGAGAGGCTCATCTGGACAGGTCTCTGATAGAGTATTGGCCTCCAGGAGCAAAGTGGTAGGGGCACTTAAGGCCGCCTGCTTCGCAGTTTTATCTGCATGGTTGTTGCCCTGTATTATAGAGCCTGAATCTTTTTGGTGGCTATTGCAGTGCACTATGGCCAATTTTTGTGGTAGCATAATAGCCACCAAGAGTCTGAGTTTCTTGTTTGTTTTTGATCTCCTTTCCAGCCGAAGTTAGGAGTCCTCTCTGCTGGTAAATAGCCCCATGTACGTGCGCTGTGGCAAAAGCATAGCGGCTATCTGTATAAATGGTTGCCCTTTTTCCTTTCGCCAACTCTAAAGCCTTTGAAAGGGCAATTAATTATGCCCTGTGTGCGGATGTGCCTTCTCTCAGTCCTGACGACCAGATAACTCAAGTCCCATCTGTAACCGCGGCCCCTGCATGTCTCTTACCTTCTAGTAGGAAACTGCTGCCATCAGTGAACCAGGTTACCTCAGCATCTGGGAGTGGCCGGTCTGTCAGGTCTCGGCAAATTCCAATTTCCTCTGCCAGAATCTCTTGACAGGTATGTAGGATTGGCTCAGATGTCTCATCAGGCAGTAGAGTGGCCGGGTTGAGGGCAGTTGGAGGACCGAATGTTATTCGGTCCTTATTGAGCAGGAGGCTTTGGTAGTAAGTAATCCTGGCATTGGAGAGCCACCTATCTGGGGGCTGACAGATGACACTTTCTAACGTGTGTGGGGCTACTATGGTCAATTTTTGTCCCAGAGTCAGTTTATCTGTGTCTTTGGTTAGGATAGCTGCTGCTGCGATAGCCTTTAGACAATGGGGCCATCCATTTGCCACAGGGTCTAATCTCTTTGACAAATAGGCCACAGGGTTGCTTCCATGGGCCGAAGGCCTGAGTTAACATCCCTCAAGCTATTTCTCGTTTTTCTTTGATATTACTTGGGGCCCTTGAGGCTTGAAGGTTATTCTAGCTCTTAGTTTAGTTAGAAGATCTCTCCCCATAAGGGGAGCTGGGCACTCCGGTATTACTAAGAAGGAATGTAGGACTTTACCTTTACCTAGGTCCATAGTCCTCTTAGTGGTCCATGCTCTGTATTTGCTCCCGTTAGCCCCTTGAACCAAGGACCTCTTGGATGAGAGAAGTCCCAATGGGGCTTGGAGAGCAGAAAAGACAGCTCCCGTAACTACTTCAAAGTTGATTGGGGTCCCCTCCACGTTAAAAGTTACCCAGAGCTCGGGGAGGGGATCCGAGCCCCGTCCCCTCTAGTCTTCTCCTTCCAAGGCCAGCACATTAGGTTGACATTGTTGAGCCTCTAAGGCCTGTTCCTTTTGCTTTTTTTGTTTTTTCTTTTAAACTTGAGGCAATCTTTGATGAGGTGTCCCAACTCCTTGCAATATGCACATTGGTTGGAGTCAAGAGGAGGGCAGTGTGGCTTATCCTCATCTATGTTTCCCTGAACTCCTTTTACTACTGTGGCCAAGATTTTTGTCAATTCCTTATTCCTCTTTCTATCTTTGGTTAGTTCTTTCTCCTCTCTCTCTCTTGGAATATACTTTATCAGCTTTTTTTTTTACCAAATCTCTTAAAGTCAAGTCTTGTAACCCGTCTAGTTGTTGGAGCTTACGCCTAATGTCTGAAGCCGACTGACCTATAAAGGCCATGGCAACAGATGCCCGTTGTCCCTCATCTTGAGGGTCAAAGGGAGTGTACCTACAGTAAGCTTCCATTAGTCTCTCTAAGAATATTGAGGGCGATTCGGTAGGTCCTTGAAGGATCTCCCTTACCTTAGCCAAATTTGTAGGCCACCTAGCAGCTGCTCAGAGACCTGCCACTAGAGTCTGGCAATAGATGGACAGATGCTCCCTACCTTCTGGAGTATTGGGGTTCCAATTAGGGCGGTGCAACAGGAAGAAGTCATCAATGATATTTGGGAACTGGGTAGGTCTCCCATCCTGTCCCGGCACAAGTTTTCTGGCCTCTATGAGGATTCGATCCTTTTTTCAGTGGTAAATAAGGTCCCTAGCAACTGTTGACAGTCGTCCCAGATAGGCTGGTGAGAGAACATGAGAGACTCCACCAACCTGGTTAACCTAGAAGGGTCCTCAGAAAAAGGAGGGTTATTATTTTTCCAATTATATAAGTTGGAGGAGGAAAAGGGCCAGTATTGGAGTGCTAGCATTTCTCCCCACTCCCATCGTCCAGCATCGGTCCATGCGGCCTGAGGGGGAGTGTGATTGCCACTGTCTTGAGGGCCCAGGGCCCAGGGCCCGCCAACTTCAGGTTCCTTGGGCTGGCCTATAGTCTGTAGCATCAACTAGGGGGCCCTTACTGAATGAGCACAGTTAGTCATTATCATAATACAGGAAGAGTCTGGGAGGGGCCTGGGATTAGCCCAGGGTGCCTTAAGGTACAGATGACTGTGCTTATCAAAGGTTTGCAGCTAGGCTTTAGGCCCTGTCAAAGTTGATTAAATTTAGCACAAATAGCAAAACAGTAACTTGATCAGAAATATCTGATTGATCTTGAAATAGATTGCCATGCCATAAATGTGTCCCTACATTACAATTTGCCTTAAGAAATACATGGAAGGCAGAGCTGCAAATCTCAGCTATAAGTGTAGGTCCTATCTCATGAAGCCAGGTAGGGCCAGGGAAGTTTTCAGTATCATACACCACTTATGTGCATTTTTAAATGAGAAATGTTGAAATGGTTTTAGACCCTTTGGGCTAGCATTCAAATCCATGGAGGTTTTACCTGGTGAAGGAAGTTCCCTCCAAGCCCTAGTTTTGCTATTCTAAATTGACCTATATTTGCATATCAATAGCAAGCTGACTGCCTGTGGCAGCAAAGACAACCTCTCTAATTAACATATCTTTTGTAATGGCTAAACTCTGAGCAGTACTGCCAGAGGCCTGATCTGTGCACAATTCAA
>PVLA01002728.1:68302-86448 GCA_004027455.1 Hydrochoerus hydrochaeris | reverse complement strand
CTGCGTTTTCACTCCTGTGGAGCTTGGCTGCACCTCAGGTTGCACAGGCCCTATCAAGCGGCTTCACAGGATCTGTCAGCAGCTTTCCCAAACCAACCCTCACAGAACGAACAAGCGGGTTGAAAAGAACATTCAGCAAAGAAACCGCAGACAGGATAATACTAACACAAGCTAAGGAGAAAGATGTTCTTTTCCTGTACTGATACCACTGTAGAGAGCCGAGCTAGGAAAAAATATTACCGGCGATCAGACAGGGCTAGAGGATAAAAATATATTACAACTATAGCCAGAGGCACATCTGTTAGAGGCCAGGCCTCAAGATAAAGACAAAATGACCAGGTCTACAAGCTTCTCTGAGAGATAAACAATAAGTTAACATCACCCATTCTTTTCTAGTGTGCACACAGGAATATGCAGTTATTACAACGAATGTCTTGCTGGATATGCGGCCTTCTCCCCTTGTGAAGCACAGCAGGACTTCCTTGGTGGGTATCGCCACTTCAAGGAGATGATTACAGTAAGCTGTATGACTATGTAGAGGAGACACAGAAAAGTTCAGTGGTTCATAGTTTAGCCTACTGTTACAAGGTAACTGAGTGACCTATAAACTCTACCCTTAAACATCCTGGAAAAATATAGTTTTTTTTCTAACAAAGTCACAAATGTCTTAGGGATTTAGTTCAGTGTCACAAGTGTCTGCCTAGCAAGTGTGAGGTCATGAGTTCGATCGCCAGTACCAAAAAGAAGTCACAAATGCCTGTCTACAGACTCTAGTAAAACTTCTATTAAGTAAGAGTAATGGTCCTATCATGAGAGTCAACGCTCATACAAAGATGGCTACTTTCAGATATATGGTTAATTCCTATTATAGGATAACTTAGTAGAAAGTCTCCCTAAATTGGGAACAGAAAAAAATCACTCTTATTCTCATTGGTCTAACTCTACTAAATACTTGGGATGGATAATGCATGGTGTACAGTGTATACAACATAACTTTACAGGTCAAAGACTGGTTTACCACAGACTGGTTTAATCACCCTGAATTAGATGAGAAGCCCCCGTGGCACTCACTGGTCCTTGGAACCTGCTTGGATGGATAGGGGATGCATCCTGGGACCTACATGATTATGAGGCAGGAGTGTCAAAATTATGGACCTGCAAACTTAGCCCATCAATGGCCTTGAAGAGTGTTCAGTATGATCACTGGGCATTTATTTTTGCCCCTTCCCTAGGATTAGACGATGTCATGCACCATATTAAGGCCTTGGCTAACTATGCTTAACAGACATTAAACAACACCTTGACTAGTCTCTGTCTCCAAAATATCTAAAGTGAATGAGGTAGGCTTGTTCTCCAAAATCAGATACCATTAAACATTCTAACAGCAGCACAAGGGGGTACTTGTGCAAGGGTCAAAACTCAATGTTGTATATACATTCCTGATCCTTTCACTAATATCTCAATGGCTGTTGAAGATATTAAACAACTGGTAAATGCCATGACCTCTGAAATTCCCTGGACCTTCTCCTCACCCTCTTTGTGGGAGGCTATTACTGGCTCTTCAAGGTAGAAACATTTGCTGGTTATATTTGTAATAGTCAATGATCTTATCACTTGGCCCATGCATACTTACCAGTTTTTTGGCCTTATGTCCTCTAAACTTACAGCTATACCCCTGCTCAAGATGAGAACGCCTGGCATCTATCAAGGGCATTTACACTGACCCTCTGCTGATGACGACTACGACTGCCTTCACCCAGAAGTAGCCAGAATGATCCCTGTCCCTTGTTTCCTCCTGGCAGATAGGGCTACCTCTTCCGAGGGGGAAATATTACAGGCAGCTAAGCCAGGTAAAGTATCAGGCAGTCAGGCGAGGCCCTTGAGGGAGTCAATATGGGGGGTAAAAACACATTACAGCTGTGGCTGGAGGCACATTTCTTAGAGGCCAGATCTCAAGATAGAGACAAAATGACAGACCTATGTGCCTCCCCAGAGATCAACCATGCATTAATGTCAGTCGCCCCTGTAGGTGATCGAGATCCCTTGACTCATCTCTTCCTGAAGAGGTCTTTGTTCTTTCCATACACACTTGCTGCATGAGCTGCTTCCCCATTGGATATTACCTAAGCAGATAGACTTGTAATCTTATTGGTTGATTACAGTGTTGTTCCTCATTGTACCCACCTTGTAATTTTTACCCACCATGTAATTTTGCTGTATAATCTTCTTCTGTAAAGTAGGGTCCACAGCAACCCATTTTTCAGGTCTCCTCCTGTCTCTCAGAAGCTGTATCTCTCTGTCTTAATACATATTTCCTACTCTTAACCTCTGTTGTTCCTTAGAATTCATTCTTCAGTTTGGGGAAACACGAACTTGTTGTATTTGACATCTTGTAGGTTGAGAATAACATTTTTTTCCCATATATCAGTACAAACACTTAGACAACAAAAACAATGCTAATGTAATCAAGCCTATCTGTGGAGGAAGCCAAATTTTCAAAAGCACCAATAAGACTATTAAGATTTACTTTTGCTATTATTAGTAACCTCACTACATATGAATATCAGCTCCTGACCACTGAACTTCAGAGGGTCTCCTCCTCAGCCTGACAACAGCCCAGCCCAGCATGGAGACTCATGCTCAGTTCACAGCCAGGTCTCTTTGCTTCATTACAAACTAATATTTTCAAAAATAAAGCAGCATGGGGCAAATGCTTTTATATACTTACTATGTTTCTGAAATTACTTTTAAGATAATATCATTCTAGAATAAAAAAGATGTGGTATTTTTATACAATGGAGTACTACTCAGTGATAAAGAATGATAAACTGGACATTTTTATAGATAAATGGATGCACCTTGAGGACATGCTCCTTAGTGAAATAAATAAGACACACATGTGTAAACATCACATTGTTTCATTAGTGTGAAAAGCTGAAAGAAAAAACATATGTATATGTGTATGTATATGTATATAAAAATAGTTAAGATGGCTATACTACTGAATTCACTGAAGAGAAAGATTTGTACTGGTTTTGTCTGGACAAATGTCTTGTGCTCCAGGTGAATGATTTGGGGATGACACTGTGCAATGTATGAACCATGCTTTGAAAATTTGTTGACTTTTTTTCCCATCTTCTTCTTTTTTCTATTGATCTTTAAATAAAATGGATTTTTAAAAAAATATACCATTCTAATATTTTAGATAACTTTTCATAAATGTTTCATAGTGTACATTAGCACAGTAGCAGAGATAGATCATAAACATTTTACAAAAACATTATATTAAATGATGCAAATGAATATTACTGAAACATTTCTGAAATGTAATGATATAACAGATACATTAAATATATGTATATTGTAAAAATACTTAGGTGGTACATGATCAAGTTTCTTTTTCTCTGAGGTGCATGAACACAAAGGCTGAGTCCCACTGATCCAGGTGATGGGTGCCAGTGATCCACCCTAGAGGGAGCGTGCGATACTTACAGAGGGATTTACAGCAGGACTTGCTGATGACTTGGATACAGGAGGAAGCTGGAACCAAGAATGACAACTTCCAGGTATCTGGCTTGAGCCAACAGGAAGATGGCAGCGCTGGTTAATGAGGAAGTAATAAAATTGAAGGTTGGTTTTGGGCATGTTGCATATGAGGTGTATTTGTCCTTAAAAGGTAATGCTTTGACTAAAAGATGCAATTGAGAATTTTCAACATAGATGAGTTAGGAAAGGATGGCATCATCTGTGCAGACAAAAGACACTCAGGGATGGAGCCCCAAGGAACATCTGTTTATTTATTTATTGCTACCAGGGATCAAACTCATGATCTCATGCTTGCCAGGCAGGTGCTTACACCACTGAGCTAACTCCCCAGCCCCTGAAGCAACATGTAAATGGTAAAGAGTAAAAGCTGCTGGCAAAGAAGGCAGAAAACCAAGGAAATACTCAATAGAAGAGAAAATATGAAAGGAGGAAAGCTCCTCCTGAAGCTCTACTGAGACGACAGGAAAGGAGCAAAACCAGTTAAAAGCCACAAGAAAGAAAGGAAAGCAAGAGAACAAGCAAAGTGTGTAATCGAGAGTTTAATAATATTTGGGACAATGTAAAGAGAAAAAAAAATAGCATCAAAGTTGGAGTCACCAGCAGCTACAGTCAGAATGTGGACTGCAAATGAGTGACTGGAGTCACACAGTTGGTGTTCAGCAGACGTGGAGGGAAAGAAGTGGTGGAGATGAAAAGTCAGCGGGTCAAAGTCTTACGAGGTCTAGGGAAGGACACGTTGCCACAGAGAGGTACTATCTCGGAGAGTGACGCAGAAGGTAGCAGGTATGCATGAAATCTGTGGTTCCATTCATGGGATAGATTTAGACCTTAGATCACAGTATAGGCTTTATACATTATAGACTATATTATTTTATTATATATTTCATGTAACACTTTTTTTTTTCATTTTCCAGTCCTTTAAATTTTTTTATTTTGAGACACGAGATACAGTCTGGCTGAGTCTCCCTGGCTGGTTTCAAACTTGCAATCAGTCCTGCTGCCTAATTTCCCAAGAAGCTGGGAATATAGGCATGTACCACAGAATATTTTTTTATTTTTTGGTACTGGGGATTGAACTCACTACCACAGCATACTGGAAAATAAGGTTTTTCAACTAAGGCAGGGGGTGAATGCCTATAACCCTACCTCTGGGAGGCTGAAGCAGTGGAATTTTAAGTTTGAACCCAGCCTGGGCAACTTAGCAATGTAGTGAGACCCGCTTCTCAAAAAAAAAAGAGAGAGAGAGAGCTGGAGTGTAGCTCAGTGAGCAGCTCCTGGATTTAATCCTCAGTATGGGAAAAAAAAAAGTTTCCTTTAATTTCTGATGATGGGTTTTGTATAAAATCAAACTTAGGGTCTCACACATGGTAGGCAAGCTCTGCACTGGCCTACATTCCCTGTCCTGTGATGCCTTTCTTAGTTACACATTACATCTGGGGTATTTTCTAGAAAAGTTTTGAATAGAAAAGTCACTGTACACATTTATTGGGGTCTATTCTAAGAATTAAAAAGAAAAAAAAAGCTTCACTTGAACTTTACTCACTAGGTTTGTTGCTGGTAGCAGTATTGGTGAGTCTGGTGCAGTGACCTGCAAGTCCCACCTACCAAGAAGACTGAGGCAGCAAAATCACTTGAGCCCAGGAGCAAACTCCTGTCTCAAACAAGCAAATAAAGAAACTGTATTGAGATAGGAATTCAGAAGTTACTTTATGTATTATACAGAGCAAATGCATATAAGAAAACACATTGATGCTATAGGAAACCAGGGTTTCCACTGTGGGACAAAAGAGATTCAAACATGCAACTGAAGAAAGATAACGAACTCTGTGATGCTAGATGTGATGTGGACATAGCAGCACGAATCTGTGCTTTATGTATCTGTGTATTTCTGTCCCCTAGCATGAGCTAGAAGCAGTGACAGCCACCTACCTAGTAACAAGGGGCAAACCTAGTACCAGATCCTAGTTTTTGTCTTTCTTTCTTTCTTTCTTTCTTTCTTTCTTTCTTTCTTTCTTTCTTTCTTTCTTTCTTTCTTTCTTTTTTCTTTCTTTCTCTTTTTTTATCAGTACCGGGGATTGAACTCACGACTGCATGCTTGTAAGGCAGGCACTTATGCTGCTGAGCTAAATCCCCAGCCCTGAACATTTTCTTTCTATTTCATAATACCTAATATACATTTTGGTCCTTATTTACACTTTCGTTTTCTTGCACCAGCAAAACAATGTGGTATTTACATGTGTGTCCACCTTTTTTTTTAAGAGTATGGTATCCAGCCAGGCATGGTGGCAAACTCCTGTAATTCCAGCACTTAGCAGGCTGAGGCAGGAGGATGGTTTCAAGTTTGAGATCAGCCTGAGCTACAAAGTGAGCCCAAGTTCAGCCTGAACTGCATAGCAACACCTTGTCTCAAAAAGACCAAAAGAAAAAAAAAAAAAAACAGTATGGTGCCAAGGTGCATCCATTTGCCTAGGAATGTGTCAAGCTTATGCTTGATGGCAAAGTAGTTCTCCAATGTATTAAAAAAAACTACATCATCTTTATCCATTCACCAGTTGATGCCAAGATGTTTTAACATTAATCAAATCAAAGGGAATAATTATGGAAATCTAAATTGGCTGGGAATTTAGCTCAGCAGCACAAGTGCCTGCCTGGGAAGCACAAGGTCATGAGTTTAATTCTCAGTACCAAAAAAAAAAAGATAGAAATCTAAATTGTACCAACTGTGTGTCAAGCTGGCAGCAGGCTTTTAAATAAAAGGAGACTAAGTAGGAAGTAGGCACATGCTTGTAATCCCAGCATTCTGTGAGGCTGAGGCAAGAGGACTAAAAATTCAAGCCCAGCCTGGGTAATCTAGCAAGTTAGTGAGATCCTGTATTAAAATAAAAAATTTAAAAGGGCTATGGATGTAGCTTAGTGTGAAAGGCCTGAGTTCAATGCCCAGTACCTCCCTGCACACACAAAGGACACCATAACTTAATGCAGTATCTGATAGACACTGGATAAAAATCAACTGTAAAGGATATTGGGACAACTGGGTAAACTGGAATATGAACTATATATTACATAATATTACTGCATCAATATTAGATTTCTTGGCAGGGAGTGTAGCTCAATGGTAGGGCACACACCATGCTTGAGGTCATAGGAGAGAAAATATATATATGAATATATAAATAATATATCTGTATGTATGATTTCTCAGGAATTTTAATGAAACTGTGATTATACAGAAAGTCCTAGATCTTAGGAGATAAATACTGATGTATTTTGGCTAAAATTCCATGTCTACTACTCATTTTGAAATGATTCAGGAAAAATATTGTGCATATATATATATATATAATATAATATAATAATTTATGATGAATAAAGTGTCAATTTAGCAAAATGGTGAACTGGTGAATCTAGGTGAATAGTACATGAATGATGAATGTGCACCTTCAGCTTTTGTATAGATTTAAAATATTTCAAAATCAAGAGTGAAAAAGAAAGCAATTCTGTATACAGAGTGGTTAAACTGCTATATCGTGGTGCTGAGACTTATGTATATATTATTTTCTGGAATAAGACACATATCCTTGGGCCTCATGAAAACCAAAAAATTGAGAATGTGAAACAGTATGAATAGTGCATTCTCAGGCAGACTGTTACTGCATATTATTTATAACAGACTAGAGAATGTTTACTATTTGTCTCAAGGGTATAAACTTTTTGCATTCTTCCTTTTTGTTTGGGGCTGGGAATCAAACCCAGGACCCTCCACCATGCTAGACAAGCACTATATCACTGAGTTACATACATCCCATTCCTGGAATTCCTTTCAATCCAAAGTACTTCTACTGAGGATTATAAATAAATTTACATTGTGACACTTCATGGCCAGTGTACTTTTTTTTTCCTTTGGTGCCAGGGATTGAATTCACGACCTTGCGTTTGCCAAGCAGGCACTTACACCGCTGAGCTAAATCCTGCCATCATTGTGACACTTCAGACAAGATACTTATTGTTTTGTTTCTGGGTCAACATAAACTTGAACTGATCTCAGGGGTGTAGTTTGGGGCAATTGAATCGGCAGGGGTTCTGGTCCAGATTTTGTCATCGTGAGTGGCATGACATTGCTCACACTATTGTATTTCCTCTCAGCAATGTGGAAAGGATCTGTTACCTGCCTCACAGGTGGGATGTGATATTTCGGAAATATTATGTGAAACACTATACTTTAAAAGCTGCAGTTATACAAACAAAATAGAGGTTCTTATTTATAAGATAAGCTTCTCCCCTCATATATTTGCTGCTTTCATACTTTCTACCTATTCCCCTTTCCTTAGTAGTCATAGCTCCCAGCAGCTCCAGAAGCCATGGTGGGCCCGAGTACCCTTCCAGGCTGGTCCAGCTCACCTCCCTGGGCTGAGGTAGAAACTGGAAGGGTTGGAAAGAGGCAGAACTGAACAGGATGGTGGCAAAGAGTACTAGTTCAGAGTCTTGTGAGAAAAAAGAAAACCTAAGGCAGCATACAATTCCTCTCTACTACCCTGAGAGTAAAATGCATTTACAAAATCTCAAACTATAAGGGAAAGTCTTGAAAATTTCTCAAAGGGCAAGCACTGCATATTTTGACCAATTACTCACCATTTTGCCAGACTTATACTCTTTTACACAAAGAAAATTGCGATTCATATGCATATGTATATATACATATATATTGATATTTATTGGATTGTTTTATATTAGTAAACATTTTTTACAAAAATATTCACTGTGTATTTTGTAACCAGATATGGTGGTACATGCCTGTAAACCCAGCTACTTAACAGGCTGAAGCAGGAGGATCACAAGTTTGAGGCCAACTTAGACAACTTAGCAGGAGCATGTACTTGTCTAGCAGGCACAAGGCCCTGGTTCCAACCCCCAGCCAAACAGAATGGCTCTGAGCTTGTTAGGGTTCCACCTGCTCTATTTTGGCCCCCGTCTCTCTGTTCCCATGCAGTGTTTTAGTTTTTCAGCCACACATCTTTCTTGGCATGGTTTTCAGGAACACTAACTTTCACAGTTGGCAAATGGATATTGTACTTTATTCACTCGCTCTAAGGATTATTATGATGTGATAAGATAGCTTAAAATATATACATACTATGCTTTTTTGGAATAATTTATGATAAACAAATATTAGTTCTTTCAGAAAGGCTTCACTGTTTTTCTTTACAACATTAATGTCCAATTTGGCTTTTCTCATAGATAAATGGAAATATTTTAAATGTGCGTATCTTCAAAGAGAAGTAAACGGCTGACCTGGCTATGCATGTTTACCGTCACAGACACATGATACTTACAACAGTGCATTAATGACAAATTGGGCATACTCTTGCATTAGGAATTGTGTTGTTGCATTAATAATCCAAATGACTGACAATTAAAGAAAGTAACAGAGTCTAGAGGTTGGCAGTAGCCAAATTTTGTGACTCAAAGTTATGAGGGCCAAAGTTTCTCAGATTTTTCTTGACTTCTCCTCATGAATGAATGCAATATAGTTCCTCTGGTTCTCATGATCACGTGAGTTTCAGGAAGGAAGCAGGAGGAAAGGAGAAAAGGCAAAGGTCAAAGGCCCAAGTTGGCCGGGTCTTTTTCCCCTTGAAGGCTTTCCTGAAAATCCCACTTCTCTCTGGCCAAGATGGTATCAGTATGGCCACCTCACCGTAGGGGAAGTTGGGGAATAGAGGGTTTGTTTTCAGTTGTCCTTGGTGCCACCTCCAGCAAAATACAGAACTAAACCTAAGGAAGGAAATAATTTCTGGCCAAACAATAGCACACATCCTTTTCTTAGGAAATTATCACTTTATTTCAAGATTATGTCTGCAATCCAGTGGTTATTTTTTATTGTAAGAAGAAAAAAGAGATGTGGGGGAGCATGCCTGTAATTCCAGCACTCAGGAGGCTGAGGCAGGAGGATCATTGCAAGTTAGAGGCCAGCCTGGGCTATAGAGTGAGTTCAAGGCCAGCCTGAACTATATAGGGAGACCCTGTCTCAAGAAGCAGGTGGGGAGGAGGAAAGGAAGGAAGGAAGGGAGGGGAGGCTGGAAATCCGGTTCAGTGTGTATGCTTAGTACACTGTCCAGTGCAAAGGCCCTGGGTTCAATTGCCTGCACCATGCTTCCAACCCACCCCAAAAGGTTTCTTGGGATTGTTCTGTCCTCTGACACTATCACACCATATTTTGCAAAGAGTTTTTCCATATATGATTTCATTCAGCTCTTCCTACAACTACCAAAGATAGGTAGTATCCCTATTTTTAAAGGATAAGAAAATTGAAGACTGGTTCTGAAGCCAAGTCTTTTATGGTCAAGGCTCACTCTCTCTCATGGCACTAAGAAGGGGCAGAGTATGGAAAAAACCCTTGGAAGCAGTTCAAATGTAACCATTTGTAGATTGTATTTCAGTCCATCTCAGTAAAGTGGAAATGTTTTTTGTTTGGTATGTTGGTTGGTTTTTTGAGACAGGGTCTCACTATATAGTTCAGACTGGCCTCAAACTCAAGACAATTCCACCTGCCTTAGCCCCTGGGCTTACAGGTGTGCGCCTCCAGGCCCAGCAGGAAGGGCAATGTTTGTAAACCCATGTGTGCTCATTCTGAAGTGATCATAAGTGTAATTAAAATCATATTCACCTATGCAGCTCATTGTGTCAACTAGAGAGGTCTAGAAGCTTAACTGAGTGACTCAGCAGCTCTCCACCCTGGGGTGTAGAGCACCTGCCCTTACCACCTAGGATGTTGTTCATTGTGTTAACTTGAGAAGTTCAGAAATTGAACTAAGTGCTTCAGCAGGGGCCAGGGTCCTCGCTTTTTAAACACCCTCATCCTGTGCAAGAGCAGGGCTTGGAGATGGTGTGAGTGCTACACCCACCCGGGGGTGGGAAGTCTGCTTACAATGTAAGGGTGGAAAAGAGGTTTGCTTCCCCACCCCCCAACTTTTTGCTCTTGTTGCTTTGCGGTCTTCTGCCGCCTTAAAGTATTACACCTGTGCCATGCTACCCAGGCCTCGAGCCAGCTGATTATAGACTAAAAACTTCACATCCTGTGAACTGAATAAATCTTTCCTTCCTTAACTTTAGGTGTTGGGTATTTTGTCCTAACAGTGAGAAAAATAACCAACACACTTACAATATGCACAATCCTATGTTAGTGACTAAGGGAATATAGTAAGTAGCTCCATTTACAAACTTAACACAGTTCTGGATATGGTGACCACATCTGTGGTCATGCCACAAATGTGGCTGCGGTTGTTTGTCATTCAATGCAGTTTGCAAACAAAAACAAAATTTTGCAAAACACTTTTGTTTGCAAATCAACGGTTGTGAGGTACCATTGTACAAAGATTAATTTTTTAAATGGTGCCAAGTCTACAGTCTGTCATAGTTCCTTTTCTCATTGCTGAGACAAAACACCCAACAATCAAAGTTAAGGCAAGAAAGGTTTATTTGGCCCACAGTTTGTAGAGGTTTCAGTTCACAGTTGGCTGGATCCAAGGCAGGGTGGCATGGCGAACAAGCATCGCAGAAGAGAAACAGTCTATAGCAAGCAGAGGTTAGTAAAGCCAGCAAGGGATCTTAGCTTCTTTCTGCCTCTTTATACTCTATTTAGGCTACTGGGATTAAGGCGGTGCCAGACCAATCAGCAGACTGATTTAGTAACCACACACCCTTAATCCCAGCATCACATGCTCTACATCCTGAAAAAGCCCTACCCAAGACCATATGAGGCTTTGGGTGGATATCTAGGCACAAACTACGATACAATCTAATGACAGTGACAAGTAATTTAACATAAACTGTAGGAAAGAAATTATAATCAGGGAGTTATAAATATTCTCAAACCTAATTGAGAAAAAGCATCATAATAACTGAAGCATAAATTGCCAGTCATGAAACACTGCTATTACATACACTCTTATTCAACATTTTTTGTTTGTTTGTCTGGGGGTTTTTTTGGTAACTAGGAATTGAATTTAGGACCTTGTGCTTGCCAGGCAGGTGCTTATGCCACTGAGCTATATCCCCAGCCCCTAGTTCATCTTTTTTAATAGATGATTATTGATTTTAGAAAAGTGTTACCCTGTGACATCAACTTTTTTTTTTTTTTTTTTTTTACAACAAAATGTCCTTCAAAAACTGACTCATAGGTCCAGGGATTTAGCTCAGCGGTGTAAATGTCTACCTAGCAAGTGTGAAGTTGAGTTTGATCCCCAGTACTAAAAAAAAACAAACAAAACAAAACAAAACAAAAACTGACTCATAAAATTAACATCACTGCACAATGAGTTTGCCATAGTACATAAAAAGTTTACTATAAACGAGTCTAGCATTAAAAAGTTTAATATGGGAGACTTTCTCTTGAGTTATATACTGTTTCTTTGTGTATTTTAATTCTGCCTAATAAATCCCTTCATGTCTCTTACTGATGTGTCCTGAAAATTCCTTTTCTGTGATGGAAGTCAGCAAACCTGCAGTCTGTGTACCATTAGCTTTGGAGACGTCCATGGACTCTGTCAGGTGGCTTCCCTTTGGTGAGCCAGCTTCAGGAGGGGAAGAGGCCTCGGGGTGACTCTGTCCTGATTACCAAAGGACGGAGGTTTCCAATCATCAGAACCCATCTTTCTTTGTCTCTTTTAGATCAGTAAGAATGAGACTTTCAATCCTGGCTATGCAGGGTCTTCTCACAGCCTGAGCAGCCATAAGAAGACAGATTGTCAGCTCTTCTGCATCACTTAAGGGTAAAGAATCAAAGCTGGAGTGTGTGTGTATGTGTGTGTGTGTGTGTGTGTGTGTGTGTGTGGTAGCACAGAAGAAATGAGGTAGGAAGAAGATAAGGAATATCATAGTTTATCAATTGTACTTTTTTTTTGAGACAGGGGTTCGCTTTGTAGTTCAGGCTAGTCTTGAACTCACTATGTAGCCCAGGCTGGCCTTGAACTCATGGCAATCTCCTACCTCAGCCTCCGAACACAATCATACCTGGCTCAATTGTACTTTTAAAAGGACTGAGACTTCAGGATATAAAACTGCCCAAAGTGATTCATCTGTACTCTCCCCCACATCTATAGTTCTTAGGCTTGTTTGCGCTTCTTTTCTTCCAGGCTCATCACACCCCAAATCCTTTAAAGATACTCTAAGTCTATAAATTAGCTTAGTTGGTAAGTTACAAAAGTTAGAAAACTGATTCCCAGAACTCAGGAGGGCTGAGGCAGAAGGGTCACTAGTCCGGGCTAGTGAGTTCAAGGCCAGCCTGACCTACACAGCAAGACCCTGTCTCAAACAAACAAACGGTTACAAAGGATGTTTTAGGCAAAACATCTCAGATCACTGATTAAAAAAAAAAAAGCCTAGACCTGTGCCTTTTCCTGTAAAATGGGCCCCTTTCTGTTTCGCTATCAGTTTCCTTCTGTGAACCAAGCCCAAACCTTTTATAGGTTTGCAAATTCAGATTTTCACCATCAAAAACACATAAATATTTCCAGTTCCAAACTATAATGTGTCTCTTTCTTGGGGGCCCACACTCCTTAATGTGTAAATTTTTTGTGCCTTATAAATCTCTTTAGGCCTCTTTAATTTTATTTTTGGTACTGGGGATCAAACTCACGACCTCAGGCTTGCCACTGAGCTAAATCCTCGGCTAGGCCTCTTTAAAAAAAAAAAAAAAATCTGAATAACTTTGAAGACCTTTGCCTTAGACGAGTTATTATGCACAAATTTAGTATATATAGAATGACAATATTAAAAAGCTGAGTGTAGTGGAACACACCTGTAATCCCAGCACTTGGGAGGCTGAGGCAGGAGGATCATTGTGAGTTCGAGTCCAACAAAGGCTACAAAATGAGCTCAAGGCCAGCCTGAACTGCATAGGGAGACTCTGTCTCAAAGAAAAAGGGGTGGGGTGGGGTGGGTGTGTTGGTGTTTACCTATAATTAACTCAGAATGTTATATTTATTTACATCTGGCTCAGAAGGTTCAAAAACCAGCATAAAAACTTTTTCAATACTGTACATATCAAAAATAAATTGGAAAGTATAACCTAGTAACAGAGTATATGCTTGGCATACATGAGGCCCTGGCTCCTCCATACCTAAAATAAAGTAACAATAAAATAAAATGACTAAAACTAAGGATAAAAGGAAAAAGTGATGATACTAAAACATAAATTGTCAGTGTGGAAAATAATATAAATTTGTATCTATTTTTTCACATTTGATTACAGTAATACCTCAGTTCGGTTGGTGAACAGAAGCATTTGGTAAAATTTTGCTTCTATTCACAAATTCCACACTGGGTAATGACCACAACCCCAGCCATGTTCCCCAGAATCACGGAGTGAATTAAATTAATGAGTTGAGTTATCACTGTACTTTGTAAAAAATGGCTGATAAAAGACTTCAAAAATCAGGGTCAGGGATTTAGCTCAGTGGTATAAGCGTCTGCCTGGCAAGCATGAGGTCATGAGTTGGATCCTTAGTACAAAAAAAAAAAAAAAATAGAAGAAACTTCAAAAATCCAGCACTTGAATTTGTAGATTAATTTTGTGAAATGTATTACAAAGAAAAAGTATGCAAACAGTATAATTTAAAATCTTTATTGATTCATGTTTTCTAGAAATGCTGTATTTTAAAATAAATCACCAAAGGCCAAATACTTCTCCCTCCTCTCAATTCTTTTTTTGTCTGGTTTTGCTGTTGGGGATAGGTTTAGTTATGTAGCTCCAGTCGGGCTGGGACTCACAGCAATGCTCTGGCCTCAACCTTTCAAATCCTGGGATTACTGACGTGTACCACCCTGCCCAGCTTTCTTCTCTATCCTAAACCCCTGTCCCCACCAAACATAACGCCTACCTTTTTAATTAATCAGTTTGTGACAGCTGTGATTCTCAAACCTTTTTTCCAAACACTTTTAAAGTACAAGATCATCATAGCAAACAGACCATAGGTTGCAATTCTAAAAAAAAAAAAAAAAAAGGCAGGGGGGAGCTTTAACTGATCAAATCACCCATCATCTGAATCCAGCCTCCTTCGGCTTTAATGTCTTTGTTCACCAGCACTGCACACATCGGAGATGTCCCCACAGCCGTTCTCTCATCATAGGTGCAGCAGCTGCAAACAGCCGCTGGGGCACGGACAGGAGCCCCGCTGACATGATTCTATCCTTCCACAGATACTTCTCCACTCTCTTCATCATCTTCAGCATTATCTTTGCAAGAGTCTTGACTGCTGGTATCAATAAAATAATTTTCTTCCCCATTCTCTCTCTCTTCTACTTTTTCCTCTTCATTAAAGCTAGAGGAAGAAATTCATCAATCTTTCAAAGGAAAAATGAATTGTTTAAAGGCATTACAGACCCTTTGCAATGTGTACCATCGTGTAGCCAGTCTTCCTCAAATTCCAATTTGTTATCAAAGAAAACTATGAAATGAAGTGCCAATTGGGAAATTAAATATTCCTCTGAGAACTACCTTATTTTGAAACTTGAATGACTGCTTTAAACTTCATTTGAACTCATGCTATTATTTTCATTATTTATGTCAGCCAGAAACCTACTTTGTTTAAAAACAAAGTATTTTGTCACCATGTAATATTTTATGTCACACATGGTAAAATATCAGAATATTTTACAACAGTTTGTATGCATTCCCTTAGGTAATAGCTGTTTTGTTTTTCTTTTAAAGAAGAGACGAGTATGGTTTCCTGCAGGTAAGAATTTTTTCAAAGGTAAACCATTCAGACATCTTATATATGTTACCTTTCTTTCTCTCCAGTGAAACTTTTCATCTCTTGATTGCTGAAGTACTCAAATACTTTTCCACTTTTGCCTTTCTTTGAAACAAACTCATCAGATATTCCTAGTGCTTTTAGTTTGTTAGAATAATGCTTTTCTGCTGCCATTCTCGCATTTTTCTATAGGAAAGACAAAACTTTTTAGATGAGAACAAAGACTTTAAATTTTCATTAGAAATGTATGAATTAAAAGCTCCAGTGAAAATTAAGTCTGACAATCAAAAGTGATTGAAATACACATCATGCTATGACCTACATGATAATTTTAGGTATGCACCTATGAAAAACACCATACATGTGCCTCAGGAGACACATACAAGAATGTTCAGAATAGTACTGTCTGTAATAACTTAAAATTGTAAAGAGCCCAATATCTGTCAACAGTTGGTGGGTAAATGTACCATGACCTATTTACACAACAGAAAGCAATGCAAATAACTATAGTTATCTAGCACATCAATGACAGGTATAAATAAAATACAAGGAAAGAAGTAGTCACAAAACAGTACATGTAGTATGAATTCATTTACCTAAAATTTGGAAACAGGCAGAACTGAACTACATTACTTGGCATAGGCACATAGGTGGCAAAACTGCACAGAAAAACATGAAAATGCTTATCTGAAAAATCAGAACAGGGGCTAGGGATGCAGCTCAGTGGCAGAACACTTTCCTAGCGTGTATGAGACTCTGGGTTTGACTCCAGCACTGTAACAATAACCAACACATACATAAGTAAGAATGGTGTTTACCTCTAAGAAGTAGAGGGCTTCTGGGAGGACACGGTGGGGGGGGGGGCTGTATGTTGGCTCTATTTGCTAACCTGAGTGGTAGCTGAAATGATTATTCTTCACATCGTACTTAGGTTGTGTGTGTGTGTGTGTGTGTGTGTGTGTGTGTATGGGTACTGGGATAGATCTCATGACCTCACACTTGTCAGGCAGGCACTTACACCACTGAGCTAAATCCATAGCCCTATTTTTTATGACTATATAAAGCTACTTAGAAAAATAAGAAAATAAGATCATGTGATAGTGAACTGTTCTTTATGTGCCTACTGTGATTTTTACTCTTTATAAGCCATATCCCAAATCTATCAAAGATAATAAAATCGTTAACATTGCTATCTTTACCCCATGTAGAAAGCAAACAATATAACAAAGTGGACATGGGTTTAGAACTGGGTTCAAAGCTCTGGACTGTCCCTTCTTAGTGTGAAGATCTGTTGGGGTCATGGGACTCTTTCATAGCTATATCAAGTTGTAAGCATCACAGTTCCTGAGACCACAGGCTTTATGGAGCTATAACGTGACTATGTTCATACTAGTGAATGTGAACTAGATAGTATGGGGCCAAGAACTGTCCTCTGGATTTTCACCTAAAGAATGGCCCAGTTCTAATGGACCAATAGCACTCTACACTTAACTCCCCTATTAAGATATTGTCAGGCACAGTGGTATTGACAGCACTCAGGAGGCTGAGGCAAGAGGATCACTGCAAGTTTGAGGCCAGTCTGGACTCTAGTGAGTTCAAGGCCAGCCTGAAGAACATAGCAATACCCTATTTCAAAAGCCAAACCAGTTGGGTGTGGAGGTGCAGGCCTGTAATCCCAGCACTTGGGAGGTTGAGGAAGGAGGACTGCTGTAAGTTTGAGGCCAGCCTGGGCTACAAAATTAGTTCAAGGCCAGTCTGAGCTGCATAGAAAGACCTTGTCTCAAAAAGACGGGGGGAAAAAAAAAAGAGCCCAACCAAACCAAAATAAAAAAAATTAAGAAATCAAGACCCCCCCCTCTGGAGGTCACAAGGGTAATAGAATCAATTCTCTTGATTTTTTTACTGGCCTTTTCTACTCTCTTATACTGTTCTCTAAGTGACATTGGTCATTTTGAAGTCTGAAGGCAACCCAAAACCTGACATCAGCAATGCAATTGTCAGATATTAGCCTTGCCCATGGAGTCTAGCGTAATAAGGCCCCATGGAGTCTAGTGTTAAATAGGAGAAACTGATTACAGTGCATAAATTTCCTGGTACTCTGGGAAACAAAACAAAACACAAAAACAAAAACCAAAAAAAAAAAAAAAAAAAAAAGAAAAGAAAAGCACTTGAACTTCTGTAACCACGGTAATAGTTTTGTTTTTTGGCTTTTTTTTTTTTTTAAAGTATGAATGGCAACCGGCAAGCCTTGGTGAACTAAAAGGCTGAAGTGAAAAATGAGAACTATGCCCAAAGACCATAGAAGAAAATAAAGAAACCCCAAACCTAACTCTGAATACACCAAGAATATTACATTATTTAAGCAAACTAAATGTAAAAGACATTAAAAAGGTACTAATCAAAGTTGGTGCTAGTAAGCCTTCATTTGAATTTGGTTTAAAATTCAATTTAATATCTACTTAGTTAATAAACCCTGTGATTTCCAAGAACCAGGACAACATGGCTTGTTTTATAATGAATGAGTCATAGGCATATTCCACTATAGTAAGTTGACAGCTGGGGTTCCACAGTCAACTTATAAATGAGCAAGGCAAAAATTGTAAGTGAATATTTTTGAATAACAGCTGTTAGCAGAAATCATCACAGCAAGTGGAGCGTGGTGGCTCAAGCCTGTAATTCCAGCATTTGAGAGACTGAGGCAGGAGAATCACTGCAAGTTAGAGACCAGCCTAAACTACAAAGTGAGCCTAAGGCCAGCCTGAACTGCATAGCAAGACCCTCTCTCGAAAAGACAAAAAAAAAAAAAAAAAAAAAAAAAAAAAAAAAAAAAAAAAAAAAAAAAAAAAAAAAAAA
>PVLA01002728.1:0-68202 GCA_004027455.1 Hydrochoerus hydrochaeris | reverse complement strand
ATTTTACATCAAGCTAAATAATGTAAACCGCTTCTAATTGCAAGACGTGCTTCTCCTATGCATTCCACCACGTAGAAGGACTGTAAAGACTGTGAAATAAATGGAACATTTAAAACAGTTGCATGGTTATTTTCTTTTACTATCAATGACTGCTAAGAAGGATTACCTTTGTTCCTTCCAGAAACTAAAATAAGGGATGATGAAAGTTTGTCCCTAGTTTGAAGGGAATATATATATAATCATTAGAAGTTTAGTTTGTGGTAAATCTTCCATTTATTTAACAATAACAAAATACTTACCTTGTAACAAGCTCTCACATGACTTTGGGACAGTATAGAGTGAGAAAAGCATTTTGAGTAAAGGGAACATCACATATGAGCACCAAAAGAGGGGGACAAAATATCAAGTATAAGACTAATCTATACTTTTCAACATTTACATTTTTTATGGGTTTAATTATATATATACCATTTATTTGGTGACATTTTCCTTGGTGCCTAGGAACTGGGGACCCACAGCATGACAGAACAGTTTACTAATGCTGACTTGTCCCTAATACATCAGAGTAGCACTCTCAGCCCCAACTAACCCCAGAAAGAAAACGCAAGGTCACTGTCTGTGTGATCATAATTACTGAGTTTTAGCTCAACAAATGCTTGTTAACATCCCTACCAGGCCAGATACTGTCTTAGGCGCTAGTTATTATGAATGCAAAGACTGGGCTACTATCCTTAAAATGAATTACCTAAAAGGGATGAGGGACCTTACACAGATAACTTCCAACACTGCGGTGGGGAGCAAAGAAAGATGTGTGCACAGGCTGGTAAAAGAACACAGAGGAAAGGGTGCCCAATTCTGCCTGGGGCAACAACGCAAGAAGTGTTTGTATACTCAATACTGCATAATGGGCAGGTATAGTCCAGGCTTTTGGGTGTGATAAGCAAAGAATTGCCAAGTATACACACAGGAGCAGGTGGCAAGCAGCTACATTTCACTGAAGATCACGGGAAGCTGTGCTGAGGACAAGTCTGTGCTGATAAAAGATATGGCAGAGACAGAAAAATGGTGCTGGGGTGACAAGAAAGCAGAAGCACTGCACACAGAAGCAGCAACAGTCCCCAGTTAAACCAGGCTTTCAGAATTTAAAGGATACGCACCTCTGCCAAGGTATCTCACCTGACTCTCTAGGTATGACTGACAGGAATGAGTGACAGGATGCTGCAGCATCTCAGGGGATCTCAGCATACAAGCTTGTCCCAGAATTCACTGGGATCTTAACTGCATGTGTGACAAGAGGTGGGTTTAGGGTAAAGGTGGCCAAAGGTTAGACTAAGAATGCAATACACATGCACTCTTTAGATCTCCTGGATTACTGTCATTTTCTTTTCTACCTCTCTTAGGACACTGGAAGGAAGAACGGCCATATGGTGCTGTTTAAAATTAAATGGATGGAAGGGAGTGACTTCCTCGGCTCCATTGTTTCTAACTGCACTACACTGACTTCAGTGAGAAGGAGTAAGGTAAAAATAGACTCTGGGGATGTTTAGAAAACAACACAAAGCTTCAAGTTTGAAAGTGTAGTCTAGTAGTATGGTGTGACCTGAAAGTAAAGGGTACACATAGAGGAAACATAAAGTGGACAGGAAAGTGCAGTGAGAGACAAAGAGGTCAATCACAGATGATTCTGTGATTCTATACCATGGAGAGACTGAATTTATCTTCTGGAAGCAGGACAGGCTAGGGGTAAGTGACTGGAAGCAAATCAACTTGGGTTCCAATTCTAGATCTATCATTTACTAACTATAAACTTATCAGTTACTTTCTTTGAACTTTAGTTTCTTCATCCGTAATATTTTGACACCTACCTTATTGCATTGTTTGGAGAAGTTAATGACAAGGCCCCTTGATACCATTTAGTGACAATGAGAATAGATGAAATCAGTGAGAATGGAGGATTGTCATATTACCAAGGTGACTAAAGGCCTCTATGGGCTAACATTTTGGCAGAAGAACATCAATGGCAAGGTAAAGGTATAATAGGTGGCTTTGCAAAACTGAAGGCAGAAAGACCAGTCAAATTATAATTCAAATTATAGTTAAATTATAACTGAGGTAAGAGTTAATAGTTGTTACCCTTGCATTTCACCAGCAGGAAGATTACTTAGTGAAAAACTTGACAGGTCTTTCTGACCAACTCAGTTGGGAAAGAAATATGAAGCTCTCAGCTATCTAAATTATAACCTCCAGTAAGATCCAAGAGGAGTGAAGATGAAAGTGAGATTCATATGGAAAATCTGGGTAGAGATTACCAGAGCAGTGAATATAAAAATACAGTCTGAGTAGACAAGGTGGCACATGCCTATAATACTAGTCGGAGGGTAAACATAGGACTATAAATTTAATGCCAACTTGGGCAACTTAGTAAAATGCTGTTGAATAAATAAATAAATCAATAAATAGGGCTGGGGATATAACTCAGTGGCAGAGCACCCTGGGTTTAATGCTAATACTGCTGGGTAGTGGGGTAGGTGCTGAGGAATTTGCAGACTGAAAATGGAGATAGTTTCGAGTTAAAAAAGTAATCGCTATGCTATACAACATAGAAGAGGTTAAAATGATTTCTTCTTCCTAAAGTTGAAACTGAGATTTCTTTAAAGTCCATGCTTAAAAAGCCATTACATAAAATTATATCCAAATAAGCAAAACATGACATAATTTTGAGAGACTCTACTGTGTAGCGTCACCTACGTTACATGTCCATCCTCACAGGGGGGTCTCTGACAAGTACCATCCTGCAGCTACGCTCATCTCTCACGGGTAAGCGCTGCAGCTGTCCACTGTCTAACTGTAACAGCTTGAAATTCGTAAGGTAACAGCTGTAACCCCCAGTGATTTTCTGTTATTAAGCAATGTCACCTAAACAAACCCTTTACTTACAGGATCAAAGGAGAACATGAATTGAAATTGATAAATCTCCCTGAAGAGAAAGATTGTAGAAATGAGTCTGCATTTAGAAAAAAAAAAAAAAATCAGGATTCACTGCCTATATGACCAGTTTGTTTTCTGAATAACAAGGAAGCCTTTTTAGTAATTATGCATAAAACAGATTCACTTTTTTTAATTGGCAGAAATAAATCTGATTCAATTGGTCATTTGTTTCATTTTTTAATTCTTCAAGGATCTCCAAGTCATTTCATGAAGCTGCACTTTAATAGATAACCAAATTGGTACTTAAAGACCAGCCATAAAGAAAAACAGGTTGTTAAACTATAATTTCAAGAACTGGATTATGAGAAAGCTCTTTATCAAGTTTATGTGCCTCATTATGAAGATTTATGCTCAAATTTTAAGAAAAATCACTTCTTGGCTGATCTGATGAAGCTATCACAGAAACAATAATATGTCTCAATAACTACATGACACAAGAAAACTGGACAGTAAATTTGGGAACTAAAGATGTTAAAACAAAACAAGGCAAAAGGCTGACAATAGCTCTTAAATTCCAATAAACACAACCTGAGAAACTCTTTCAAATAGTAGTGGCCTCATTTTTAATTTTTCTTCTCTTTCTTCTAGTTCTCTTCGGAATTCTCTCATTCTTTCCTTTTCACTCTTTCTAAAATCAGATAAAAGAAGTGGACTTGTAAAAGGCCATCTAAGAAAATAAACTTGAATATATAACACTTTGCTTAGAGGACCAATCAGAAATTATGAGCATAGTTTACCTTAATTCCTGTTTTAAACCGATCAATTCTCATGAGTAAAAATCCTAGGTTCTGAAAGAACCTATTTTATTGCCCAGGAAATAGTTTGTATACTTTGACTTCTGAAATCTTCAAGGCCTAATGTACTCAGAGGCTTAAAACTGCCCTGAAGAGATGAATGAATGTTGATTATCTCATTTATAAGTATACAAAGCCAAGAACAAAGAGCTGGAAATTTCGCTCAGTGGCATAAGCGCCTGCCTATTCATAAGTTTGATCCCCAGTGCCAAAAAAAAAAAAAAAAATCATACAAAACCAAGAACAATTGATCCAAATCAGATGTATTATCTTTAAAGAATTTCTTGTGAAAATAGGACATTGTTCTTGTTTTTTCCCATAAATGAGATCTCCTGAAGGTTAGTGGAAGTGAATTAAATGGAAGCAGGTCAGAAAGAAATGGGGGGTATGAGGTCATAACACTTAAAGGAATAAGAATAAACAGAAATCTCAAGTACATTTACTCTTTGGACAATAGTCTATGTCTATAATAAATTAAACTGTGTTGTTTTTCTCTATGTGAGAAATATTAAAACAATCAAGATAGTATTTCATAACCTACAGAAAAGAATTATATTTCAAAATTATCATTATCTTTAATTATACACAAGTTGGTGTTATGAAAAAATTAGTTTACTTTTTTCTTTTGAGACAGGGTCTTGCTATATAGTTCAGTTGGCCTTGAACTCCCTATGCAGCCCAAGCAGGTCTGGAACTCACCGTAATCCTCCTGCCTCAGCATCCTAAATGCTGAGATTATAGGTATGCACCACCATATCCAGCTAAAATTAGTTTACTTCTTATATATAAATAACATTTAAGGAAATTTCTGTTCTCATTCACAAAATTAAGTTCCTATCAATAAATCAGTGCTATAATATAAAAGTATATTCATTGGAATTAAAAGCAAATATATAAGGAATGGGGATTTAGCTCAGCGGTTTAAGTGCCTGCCTGGCAAGCACAAGTGAGTTTGATCCCCGGTTCCAACAACAACAAAAAAAGCAAATATATATATATATATGGTTTTAATTCTTATAAAACAAATTAAAAATTAGTAAATCATATTACTTACCTAGTTTTGGGGAGATATTTTCTTACGCAAACATGAACATTTTCATGTACAACACCTGTAACACTGGTTTTCAAACTTTGTACTCCAGAATTCTAGAATTCTGTGAAGCGGTCCTAAGTACTGTATGTGTATCTTTATTTTTAATATGAGGGCAAGGCAGTAAGACTAAATTTAGCTCAAAGTGGGTAATTTAGTGATTTACAAAATCCTGTATCAAAATAAAAAAATATATACTGGGGATAATGACACATGCCTATAATCCCAGCACTTGGGAGGCTGAGGCAGGAAGATCACTGAGAGTTCAAGGCCAGCTAGACTACACAGTAAGTTCAAGGTCAGCCTGAACTACATAGTGAGACCCTATCTTAAACAGACAAACAAAATTTTTTTTAAAAAAAATTGTTTTTAAAGGGCTGGGGATCAGTGTGAAAGTACTGGGTTTAATCTGAAGTGCTGAAAAAAAAATTAAAAAGCAACATATACCATATAACATTGACATGCATGTTAATCAACACATCACATGATTGGTGTTAATTAACAAAAATGTGTTAATTTTTGCTATCAGATTTTGTGCATATTTAGACTAAAACTTGTCATACCTGTCTATTGAAAAAATATTAGAGAGTGGGTTTAGTATGAGGCCCTGGGTTCAATCCTAGTATTGAGATTATGTAGAAAGTTTTTAAAAATGCTTTAACTATGGGAATCAAGATTTTTCTCAATACTATATAGTACAATCAAATACAACATGAAGAGAGCTGGAGATATAGCTCAAGGGCAGCAATTAGGCCTGGATTCTAGTGTCAGTAACCACCACCAAAGCAGATACATATATGACAGACAGGTAGACAGATGATAGATACATGTATGAGAAAAGGTTAGATGCCAGTATAAGATCACAACTACCATGGCCACAGAAAAAGGCTCTGTTCATCAACATAGCTTCACAGTTCTCAGAGGAGAGTGTACACATTGGTTCTCACCATGAGAATGCATGTGTGTGTGTATACACATGAACATGTTGAATAGAAGCATAATTTGAATCTATAAACTAAAATACCATTACCATTTTCAATCTGTTCATGCTTTGGTAACCATTGACTTTATTTTATGTTATTTTTTATTTATTTTTGTTTTTTGTACCGGGGAACAAACTCATGACTATGCAATTGCAAGGCAGGTGCTTATGCTGCTGAGCTAAATCCCTGGTCTCCACTGAGTGCAAGTGCAAGTCCTAGCCTAGCCTGGACTACAGAGTAAGACCTTGTAAAAGGATGGAGGGGCTGGGGACTGGCAAGTGTGAGGTTGTAAGTTTCATTCCTGGTCCAAAAAAAAAAAAAAGATGGAGCAGGGTGTGGTGGCACATGCAATGTCAGCACTCAGGAGGCTGAGGCAGGAGGATCGCTGTGAATTTGAGGTCAACCTGGGCTACAAAGTGAGTTCAAGGCCAGCCTGAACTACACAGTGAGACCCTGTCTCAAAAAGACAAAAAAAAAAAAAAAAAAAAAGGAAGTTAGGGGAAAGGGTGGGGAGAGAAAGTTTGGAAACCAGTGTCCCGAATCTTTCAAGATACCTGAGATATTTTACTTTGGATTTAGACATTTGAGCTAAACTTTGATGTGGATCATAAGCCTTAGCCCGGGTAGTCAGGAGTTTCTGCAATTCTTTCATTCTTTGCTTCTGCTTAGTTAAGATCCGATTTCTTTCTTCTTCCAACATTTTCTTTTCCTCAAGTGATCTCCTGAGGGCAATAAACTAAGGCTTAATTCACCTTAAGCCAAGGAGAAAGTTGCTTAACAAAAATTTAACACGAGATGATTCAACGGTTGGGGGGAAAAATCAACCTTTTGGGAAGGATCTATCTGACTTGGGAAACTGAAAATCCAATCTAGGGTAACTGTAACTTTTTCTCTCCCCAAGAGTCACAAAAGGGAAAATACATTCTTTTCTTTAAAAAATATCCTTAGCAAAATGTTCATGATATAGTAAAATACATTACAGATACAATAGTTTCTTAATATTTTCAAATTCACCAATATAAAAGCAACAGGGCAACATTCACTAGCCTAGCAAGCACAAGTCAGTCAGTCCGAGCCCCAGTTTTACCTGATGGCTTCTTCCCGTCCTCTGGAGGATGCTGTGGGTGCTGGGGGTGTGCGGCTGTAGGGCGCGTTCTTTGTACTTGCACATCTTCCTGGTGACTTGTGCTTTGGTGACAGAGGACGCCAACGCGTTTGTTTCAAATTTTCTTCATCTGATGGAACGTTCTGCCTCTCAGCAGATTTACTCGAGGATACATGAAGATCAAGTGGTCTTTGAACTGCTGAGAGTTTGGGCCACTTGTGTTCTGAGAACTGTTTCTTGTGCTCCTCAGGAAGGTCTTCCACGTCAGGAGTCTGGGATCTGGCCTTGTGTCTATTCCTTAATTTTCCAGCCTGTTCAGGATACTTGGGTCTCCTCATATGTTTGTGACCTGGTCTATAAGGTGGAGGGACTGAGCTCTGCTGGGCTCTCAGCTGGGCTCTAATGCTTCTAAGAAGCTCTTCTTCTTTTAATTTGTTGCTGGTAGCTGAACCATAATTAGAGACAGGTATGGGTCTGGCTTTAAACCGGTAGGTTTTCTTTTTAGACTTCAAATAGTCTCTCAGCTGCTTTTCCCGGGCTGCTTGTTTCTGTTCCTCCCTTGCAATAAATGTAAATGGCTTTTGCAAGGCCAGAAGTGTTTGTTTGTTTTTCTCCTTCCTAGCCCTCCTCCGTTCTTCATTTTGCTTAACTAGCTCATGATAAAGGGGAAGAAGGACACTCAGAGGAACTGGATTGGCTTGGAATTTCTTCTTACACTCTGAATCTTCTTCGTTTTTGAGCAGTTTCTGTACTGCTTCAATATCTGACTTAGATTTCTTGGCCTCTTCTTTTTTCTTCTGCTCTCTAATCATCATTTGAAAAGGTACAGGTATTGTAATTCTGGGCACCCATTCTTTTGGTTTCTTCCTTGTTTTTTCAGGTACTTGGAAGTCAGTATCTTCACCCTGAATATAATCTTCAACACAAAAGTTTTTCCACATGTTGTTGATGAGCTCCTTCGCATAGGTCATCTTTTTATTGTTCTTAGGGTACTCTTTTCCTGGGTTGGCCAGCTCTTCGTCAGAGGAAGAAGTATAGAAAGAGGAAGACGGCACTAAGTCTGGCTCCGAAAGTGATGTCAGTGACATAACAAGGCGACAGGAATTATTTTCCGATACAGAACTAAGTGAGAAGAACAGATAGAATTGTATGTGACAGACATAAAAATCAAGCTACAGTCACTTTTTTTTGGGGGGGGGGAGTAATGGGTATTAAACACAGGCCCTTAGCACTGATATACATCCCAGCCCTTTCTTATTTCTATTTTGAGATAGGGTCTTACTAAGTTGCCCAGGCAGAACTCAAGCCTGTGGTCCTCCTGCATCAGTCTCTCAAAGCGCTGGAATTACAGGAACGGGCCACTGTACCTGGCTCCAGAGTTATATATTTTCTAAGATGAGAATATAACCTACTAGAAGAGAGGAACTTCACAGGATTTGTGAAAGTTATTCCTTTTATTTAGAACTTTGCAGAGAGATATCTATAAATTATTTACATTCATGCTCTCATTCTACAGGGAAGGAACCTGACATGTCAGAGGATCTCTGTCAAACTTGTTAAATTCGCCACACTTTCTAGTATTCACATACTAAACCATGTATCTGATCATGTCATTTTCCGGCTTGAAACTTTTCAATGACTTCTGATTGCCATAATGACTAGATCATAAAGCCCTGCAGGACTGGTCTCTGTTTACCTTTCTGGTCTAACCTCTCTCTACTTTTGACCTACCTCGCTGTTCTTAAGTTATATCCAATCACAGGAAGTTCTTCACACACACCAAGATTTCTCACACCACCAAACCTTTGCACACATGACTTCTGCTACCACCTGGGCCACTCCTTGCTTCCTGAATCTGCTGCACATTTTTTTTTTTTTTTTTTTGAGACAGAGTCTTGCTATACAATTCACGCTGGCCTTCAGCTCACTTTGTAGCCCAGGCTGTTCTCAAACTTGCAACAATCCTCTTGCCTCAGTCTCCTGAGTATGACTTTTTTAAAATTTAAATTTTTACATTACAAGTATATATTTAGAGTACATGAAGTTTACATTCACCTTGAGAAGTAGGTATATGAACATAATACAGTTTCTTTCCTTAATCCTTGTATTCCTTTTTTAAGGCTGAACTCAGATGTGATACTGTGGGTAAAACTCTTTCCTATATCCCTTCACCAACAAGTTAGCATGATCAACTGCTTCTTCCTTCCTTTTCTTTTTTGCAGTACTGAGGATTACACCCATGGCCTTCACAGTGAGCTACATTACCCAGCTCATTTTTTATTTTCAGACAGGGTCTTGCTAAATCTCAAAGTTGCCCAGGTTGTACTCGAATTTGCAATTCTCCTCCCTCACTCAGCCTCCCAGAGGGCTGGGATTACAGGCATGTACTCAACTACCATTCCTTCTTTCCTCCCCCTCTCCCTTCCTCCCTCCATCCTTTCCTTCCTTCCTTCCCTTTTAGCAGTACTGGGAATTGAACCCAAGGCTTGTGCACGCTCAGCAAGCACTCTACCACTGAGCTACATGCCCTTTAAAAATTTGTTTTAGTTTTTGAGACAGTATTTCACTAAGTTGCCCATGCTAGACTTGAGTTTGAGATTCTCCTGCTTTGGACTCCCAAATAGCTGGAATTACATTTGTGCAACACTATATTGGGCTCTTCTTCCACTTATTAACACCTCTCACATGCTGCAGTGCAATTTTTGCTTCTCAGCTACTCCTTGGGGTCCTTGAGGGCATCCTGGTTTTGACTCTCAATGCCCAGGCAAGGAGTAGCAGACAGGAAATGCACAATTGCCACTGACCAGCTGGGTGAACAGAGAATGGCCTCAAGTTTCAACACGAGTGAGTTCATAGCAGAAGTAGTTCTTGAAATTACAGACTATTTTGAAAGCATAAGTCAGATTCATGTCTCCTAGTGCTAAACCCTTTATACTGTTTCTATTTGTAGAATGTATGCATGTATGTACTATAAAGTATATACATATTTACTGATATATACATGTATGTACTGAAATATATGTGTGTGTGTGTATATATATATATATATACATAAATATATATAAAATATACGTAACATGTATCTTTTTTTTTGTGAGACAGGGTCTCACTAAGCAGTTCAGGTTAAACTTAAGCTCACGTTGTAGTTCAAGCTGGTCTCGAACTCACAATGATCCTCCTGCCTCAGCCTCCCAAGTGCTGGGATTACAGGTATGCCCACCATGCCCGGCTCATAACATATATCTAATATGTTAACCCACAATTAGAAGGGGCTTGTAAAATTAAAGTTTAGAGGGCTGGGGATTTAGCTCAGCGGCATAAGTGCCTGCTTTGCAAGCATGTGGTCATGGGTTCAATCCCTGTCACTGATTAAAAACAAACAAACAAAAATTAAAGTTTTTTGTTGTTGTTGTTTTGTTTTTTGTGGTACTGGGGATCGAACTCACCACCTCACGCTTGCCAGGCAGGTGCTTATGCCACTGAGCTAAATCCCCGGACCCCAAAATTTAAGTTTAGTATATGTATATATATTTTGGTAAATATATATAGACTCTTTTAATGAATAACCTAGGTATTACTAATATATACACACACAGTATATGCTATACCTGAGATGGTAGCAGTATCAGCTATACTATACTGGTATAGTATGTATCTCCTTCTCTCTCTCTCTCTCTCTCTCTCTCTCTATATATATATATATATATATATATATATATATATATATAGTATATTTACCTACAATACATATATTTTACAAATATATATATTAGAGATATATATGGGGTTTTTTTCACAGTAATGGGATCAAACCTGGGAGTTCTCTATTACTGAGCTATAATTCCAGTTATTTTTAATTTTTAAAACAATGTCTTGCTAAGTTGTCTGGGCTGGCCTTGAACTTGAGACCTTTCTGCCTCAGCCTCCCTAGTAGCTGGAGTATAGGCCTGTACCACTAAAACCAGCATCTTTATAAGTTTAATGAGTTCATGTTAATCCACATATCAGAATGAGCTTTTAAAATTAGACTTTGGTATATATCATTTAAAATGGCACAATCGAGCCAGGGATTTAGCTTAGTGGCCTATGCACCTGCCTGGCAAGTGCGAGGTTGTGAGTTTGATCCCTGGTACAAAACAAACAAAACAAAACAAAAAACAAATAAAATGGCACAATCTACTTTTTTTTTCTTTTCTTTTTTTTTTTTTTTTGGTACTAGGGATCAAACTCATGACCTCATGCTTGCTAGGCAGGTGCTTATGCCACTGAGCTAAATCCCTGGCCCATCCTTTGACACATATCTATAGATCTGTGAGTAGTGAGTCAAAAAGGAAAAACCAAAGGGCCACCAAATGACCCTCAAAAAAAGAAGTCACCTAGTAAACCAGTAAGTCATTAAAATGTGTTGAATAAAATCATACTTTTGTGTATCATTAAAAGCACAAAAGGTTATTTGAGAAAATATTCTAAAATAATTTTGTTCCACATTTTTAGTGTACATTATATTTTATGGTCCACAATGACACTGAGAACTTACCTGGAAGAGTTGCTGGAAACATCTTCCCTGAAAGTCACTGGCTGAACTTCCTTTAAATTTAATTTATTCTGGTACATTTTCTCTAATTTTGCCATAGTTTTTATGTGAGCCACCTTCAGCTCTTCTAGTTTCTTGAAATACTCTTCATTAGAGTGACAAATGTCAGAAAAGCTCATGAAGTCATCATAGTTTATACTTCTTTCCAGAGAAGAGTCAGTGTCAGAATCAGCCTGTCAGGGGAAAAACCAGTTACATGGTGTTTGGAACCAAAGGAATTAACCCAGCACTGATCCAGACTCTGAGTGACAAAGGTTCTGCCCTTGATGGGTTGCTACCTGAGGGCTGTATACACTTTCCTCTGATCCTACTTTAAGAACAAGAGGAAGTGAGATCAAATTGCCAGAAAATGCTACCTAATTTTTATAATGGATAGTTGGGTTCCTGGATGAACCAACAAGAATTATTTTCATTACAGGAGAATGGAACCAGAGCACTTCTTATGTCTTCGATACTGGTATAGAGGACAGGGGCCTTGTACACACAGGGCAAGCAAACACTCTACCCTAAACCACTGCCACACCCTTTAAAAATTTTGTTTTGAGACAGAGTCTTGCTAAGCTGCCCAGGCTGCCTCAAATTTCTGATCTTCCCGCCTCAGCCTCCTGAGTGGCTGGGGTTACAAACATGTACCAGCCCATCTGGTACAGATCACCTTTGACAGTTTCTAGAAGGAGCCTCCTTCTGAGATGAAGAGGAACACAGTGCCTACTGCTGTAAACCAGGCAAACAGAGGCCAGTGCCATTCCTTGAGCTGGAATTCTGCGGTGACTCCCACGGTGTGCCAGTGCAGGGGATGAGGGTCAGGGACAAAGTTCCCCATGGCTTTTTAAGAAACCGTGTCAGATGAAACCTCAGAGGGGACTAAGAGGCCATGAGGGGAGTTGAGGGAATTTTCAGGACGGTCTTTGTTTGTTTAGTTTGGTTTTTTGGGATAGGATCTTGCTACATAGTTCAGGCTGGCCTGAACTCATGAACTCGCCAAACTCAAGGTAGTCCTCCCACCTCTCCTCCTGAGTGCTGAGATTATTGCCATGTGCCACCTTGCCTGGCTTTAGAACAGTCTTTCCTGGGAGACAACAAGAATAGGTGTAATTCCCATAGGTGACACAGACTTTAAGAGTGAGAACAGAGAAGAACGGTCCTGTATATACACAGTTGTAGGGAGCGGCGTGATAGCTTCACTGCTGCCACCCCGTCTCTCCCTCCTGTGGGCATCTGGTGCGTCAGCCTACATTTCCCATGATCCTCTCCCGCCTGACCCAGGATATGACCATAACCTATCCGTGCTTGATAACTTCCTGCCTCTGCTTCTTTATAAGCCAGGGACACTTCCTCAATAAATAAGACTTGATTGGAACCGCTCAACTTGTCTCCCTTTCTCTCTCTTTACCCAGCCCCCGCCCTGTTTTCCTTCCTCCAGGGGAAACTCACAGATTGATCCGCGGGCCAGATCACACAGTTGTACATGGATAGTGCATATACAACTGAGATAAAACCTGTTTCTTTAGAAATATAAAATTGTAATATGTTCTCAGCTGAGAAACTTGAAATTACTTATGACAGTATGCATAAAAGACTATTAACCATGATTGTAAATTTAGCCTGCTGTTTGGAATAGACTCAAAATTTTAAAAGTATATGTGCTAAAGAAAATTACAGATTCAATCAGGCAAAACTCTAGAAAAATAAATGTTTACCCTCTCTCAATATGAAAATTCAGAAAAGTCAACTATAAATAATAGCCATTGGGCGAGGGATATGGCTCAGTGGCACAGCGCCTGCCTGGCAAGCATGAGGTCCTGAGTTCAATTTCCGGTACCAGAAAAAAAAGTACCTATTGACATGAGTTTTTTTTTAATGAAATAATAACAGTATACAAGAGGCCAATGTTGCACCGTTTGGGGGAATTTAGAGAAAACAAATGAAAGGAAACATTGTTTTCAATAGAATTGATATGTCCAAATTTTTATATGAACAAGTCTATGATTAAAAAACTGATTAATGCATGTTATATAGATCATGTAAGAGAACTCTGGTATCTTCTATTTCTGTAATGTGTTCCTCACCATTACTGGTGGGGCCAGTTTGCAGCCTGAATCAGCACTTGTTGCTTCTTCTCCCTACGGTGCTGGTCCCCCAGAAATCTGTGCAGCCAACTTAACTCACCCCTTCAGGCCTTTGCCCAAATGTCATCCTCTCAATAAGATCTTCATTTACTATCCTATTTGAAATTACAACACTTCCCTCACCTCGCTGTCCTGCCTCCTCTGCTTTATTTTCCTAGGAGTATTCAACTACCGTGTACTAAATGCCTGCCCTACCACAAGGTAGATCTTATAAAGACGAGATTTGTCTGCTTTCACTCATGTGTTCCCGGTGTCCAGAAAAGGCCCTGGTCAATGGCAAATGTCCAATAAATATTTGTTGAATGAATAAATGTACAATTAAAAAAATACAAGTTTCTACCATAGGAAGAGAATAGTTACTCTTACAAGTGACTGAATCATGCAAAGAATACTAACTAAAGAGCTGCATTCATTCTACTGAATATTAAGGAAAAGACTGAAAACTGCTTAAAACACAGAAGGTAGTCCACAGAACTATTTTAGGCAAAAACCTCTATGTTTTCATTCATTCCTACAGAATATTTCTTAAAGTTTTATCTCAATCATTTAAACAAAAATGATCAAACATATTTTTGGAAGAATTACAGTGGTGCCTTGGTTCAAGAACACTTTTAAGCATTTGGCAAAATTTTGTTTTTGTTTCTAAACTCTGCATCAGGTAATGAACATGGCCATGGCCATCTTTTCCAGAAGTATGGAACGAATTAAGTTCGTGAATTGAGGTACCACCGTATTTGAAAAAGGCCGAGAAAGATGAGTAGCTTTTAAAGAGATGTGGCAGGTCTGATAAATAATACTTATGCACTAACATTTGCATAATACCTAATTCCATGTTCAGCTTAATAATGTTAACACAAGATAGAGCTTTCCAGATAAACTGATCTCACAAAGTTTTACCTAAAACAGAAGCTTCCAAACCAGGCCTGGTGGCACATGCCTCTAATCCCAGCACTTGGCAGGCTGAGGTAGGAAGGTCTCTGAGAGTTCGAGGCCAACCTGGAAGAGAGTGAGTTCAAGGCCAGCCTGAACTGCATAGTGAGACTGTCTCAAAAAGACTTCCAATTCTAATTCCATCTTTAATTGTCCACACTCAGAAAACAGTTAGTTTATCAACATAGGCATGGATATGAATTTTTTTTTCCCTTTAATCATTTTGGTTTTTGTGAAGCTCTGTAAATGCTGTCACTTGATCAGAAGATAATCTTCCTGAGACTGGCTTGACCCACTTAGATAATGAATGCTTCTAGCATCTGTTGCTTCATTAGTGCCAATAGCCATAGAAATGTTTTGGGTTGTAGTCTGCAACTCTGAAATCTTTACTTAAATTTTTTTCCATTGGAAAGGATTTGTTAGCGATGAGGCAGACCTACACATACTAATATGGCGACCCCACCTCCACCCCACGTAAATAAAAAAACTCAGCTGTGGAACGGTACACCTATATTTTTATAATGTGCTATGATAAATTACAATAGACAGGAAAAAGGCTCACAAGAATAAACTACATAACAATTTCAAACAGCAGCTACCACTGGGGACAGAGTGGGTATCCAGATTTTCTTTTTGGGAGAAGCAGGACCTAAAGTTTTTATGTAACATCTGATTTTTTGTTTTTTTTAAGAGACAACTGTCTCAGCAGTGATGGTCAGGCTGGTTTTGTAAGTTTGCAAAAAAGACAAAAGATGCTTTGTGGATATAAATTCTGCATTACACACTGAACAATGTCTGATGGACACCTGGCCTGGCCTAACCAGCACCCCACACTCCCATCTCTCCAGCAATTCTGTTTACCTTTCCCTTGCTCCTCTAACTGCACCCATCTCCATCATCCAAATGCTCTGTTATCCTTGACTTTTATTCTTTAGGAAGACAGAAACCACCAGAGGGAAGTTCCTTCATCTTATCTACAAAACTTTCCCTTTTGGGCTCCTTATCTAGAGGGATGAAATGCAGCATACTGACATTTCCCTTACTATTACAATGATGTGGGACCCTCCATACTCTTGTGTATTTCTCCCACCACCATGGCTGCTCCACAGCCTGGCTGCTCTACCTGCCTGTTAAATGTTGAGGGTTTTTTATTTTGTTGGTTTTCTGTTTTTTGAGACAGGGTCTTGCTACGTAGTCCAGGCTAGCCTTGAATTTGTGGTGATTCTCCTGAGTGCTGGGATTTAGGCTGCACACCCAGCCTAAATGTTGTGGTTCTTAAGAATTCTATAGCAGCCTTTTCTGCTTCCTCCACACTCTCCCTAAGTGACCTTATCCATTGCTGTTGTTTTAAAATTGCTGAAAATATAATTTTCCAGGGCTGGGGATTTAGCTCAGTGGCATAAGTGCCTGTCTGGCAAGCGTGAGGTCGTGAGTTTAATCCCTGGTGCTTTTTCAGCCCAGGTCCCATAGAGATCCATAGGCCTAACTTCCTCCTAGACATTTCTACATGTTTCCACAGACATCTCAAGTTTTCCATGTTTAAAACTAAAACCTTGATTTCCACTCATTCCTCAGACCTGCTCCTCTCCCAGTTGTCCCTAATTCAGCAATATGACCCTCCACACAGCTGTTCAAACCAGAAACCTGGGAACAAGCCTCTTTGATTTTTTCCTTCTAGTTGGCCTTTACGTTGAACCACAGTACGTCCTAACATTCTAGAGAGATTTCTCCACATCTTGCCATCACTCCGGGACCCTGAAATCCAAATCACTGCCTCTGGCACCTGAATTATCACAACAGCCTCCAAACCAGTCTCCCTACTTTTGTTTCTATATTTTAAGCATTCCATCAAGCATTCCAATCATTTTCCACAAAGCTATCAGAGTGATCTTTCCAAAATGTAAACAGAAGTATATGTGTACTAAAATCTGTATGTCTCTCCTCCTTTCTCCTGATACCCCTACTTCCTGGTCCTTCTGGCTTTCTTTCAGATCCTTAAGCACATAAAGCTCTCTTTATGCCTGGGTTCTCTGCATATTTTTTTTTCTAGGCCTGTTCTTTCCATCCTTCAGGTATGGATGTACATGCTAATAACTCCTTTAAGTAGCTTCCTGCTTATTTCTTCTTTAAATCATCATAGTCTGTTCATTTCTTTCCAAAAATTTCCTATCTTTCAGTCATCTGACTATTCACATTCTGTTGATTAACTTCCCCACCAAATGGGAAGATCTCCAAGGATACGAGCTATGACCGTTTTGTTCACCACCGAACACTTAATAAATGCTGAATACTTGTTGAAAAATAGAATGTTGTTCCACTAGAAAAGTCAGTCAAATTTTAACTTTGAAATATAGAAGGTTGGCTAGAATCTCTAACGTAGATGGCCTTGATACACTATATTGTTAATAGTGCACCAGGGCTTAAAACCCACATTACTCACACCACTCTGCTTAGATGGATTATATTCTGTTCCAGTCATTCTACCTGTACTAGATTTAAGGGCACAGACAGTTATCCCAAAAATAGCAGGATATAGTACAGTAATCATCCTTCATTTCCTATTAACTTAATCTAAAGCTCTGTAAAACCTATACTGTTTTACCATGACTGATAGTAATAGAATCTGGTTTGTTGGATCACAAACCAGATTTTATTCAAAGCTGTTATAATTGATAGTATCAAGTCTGAGAGTATAGGCAACCACACTGAAGATGACAAGATTCACTAGAATATCCACTCTGGTTTGATTATTACCTGCCTTGAAGTTTTATACTGTCTACAATGTCTTATTTTTACTAATATTGTTATGTACTGCTATATTCAATTATACTGCTCTATTCATTTACGCCTGATGATATATGACAATTCTATTTAAGATAGTAAGAGACAACACAGTAATCATTGTAGATCACCTTGTACTGTGGTTTTATACGACTTTTTGGTTTCATGTTTTTATATCAATTTGTTTTGTTTCGTCTTGCTACGTTTTGTTTTTCCAGTACAGAAAGGATAGAAAGACATGTAGAGACTCATGCATGCGCAGCTGTTTAGACTCATTGTTTAAATATCTACTTTGTGTGCTTTAATTTTGTAACTTGAACAACTATTTCTAAGAGGACAATATGCAATTTATCAACTAGTGATTTCTTAGTTTATCTTTTTTTTTTAATTCTGTATTATCTCTACCCTTTACATGTTTTTTTTCTCTTTAAATAATAAAAAAAAGAAATATAGGAAATATTTTTACCCACATCATATAAGCCACATAACGGACCTATGAACCAACATCTCCAATTAAAGCTAGATTCAAGGAACATGCACAAAGCCCAACATGGGCACAAAATCCTCCAAAGGGTGTGTGGGTGCTGGAGCGTAAAGGGAAAGCATATGGGGATGATCCAGGGGTAGGAGAGTGATTTGGGTGAGCTGGTGTTATTTATTTATTTATTTATTTATTTATTTATTTATTTATTGTCTATTTGAGACAGGGTCTCACTACACAGTTCAGGCTAGCCTTGAGCTCACTTTGTAGCCCAGGTGGCCTCGAACTCTCAGAGACCTTCCTACCTCAGCCTTCCAAATGCTGGGATTAGAGGCACGTGTCACCACACCCAGCACAATGAACCACAGTGTTTTGTATTTAAGCAAAACATATGGACATATGGTATTGTTTAACTGGGAATAAGGAGAATTATATTGCAAAATTCAAGCTTCTCATCTTCTAAATGAATAGACCAGATGGCAGACTCTGGTCTCTACCTGCTGCACAGGTGCGCATGACACATCTGACACTAAAAAATAGATTTTCGCAAAAGTTGTCTCATTCCACCCTGAAGATCCCAGTGTTAGGAAACACTGGGATCACAGTAATTTGCCTGCTTAGATCCGTCCGCTGGATTCTCCACGGTTTTAAACACTTATCCCTAATGGACTGTGTTAAAAATCTGCTGATAACCAAAAAGTTTAAAACACACCGGAGGGCACAGCTGATTTACCTGAATTTTTACTATGGGATAGACCAGTCTTCCTCAAGGTGGAAAAAAATTATTTGTTAGCAACAGATGCTGGTGGGTGGAGAGTAGAATTCCACACCTTGCACTCTCTAGAAAAAAAAAAAAATCCTCTCCAAGAAGGTTTTACTACAATGTTTAGCAAAGAAAACTGTCGTTTGATTTCCGGTACAAGAAAGCAAGGAAGGAAGGAAGGAAGGAAGGAAGGAAGGAAGGAAGAAAAGAAAGAAAGAAAAACTGTATCGGTTTTGAGTGTTTTTCGGAGGCGCCAAGGGGCAAAGACAAGGCGGTAGAACCTGGATCACCAGGCAGGAAGGGTCTACACAAGGCACCGCGACTCCAGCTTGTCCTTGCTGGGCGGTAACCTGGACCAACTCAGCCGCACCCAGCCCCAGCCCCAGCCCCGCCCTCCCACTACAGACGCCCCGCGCCAGTAGCGACACCTTCTCATCTTCTTCCAGCGAGGCTGCAGCCCTCAGGGCCTCTAGGAGATCTTCACGTTCGTACTGGGCGACCCGCGCTCCGGTCTTGGGATTTACCGGCAGGTGGAGACTGGCGGCTGCCAGTTTCGCCTCCTGGTGTGAGGCGGCCATCACCCCACCTCCGGGGCCAAAGCGCCAGCGCCGGCCCGGGGCAGGTAAGCTGGCTCGGCCTCCGGCGACCTGGCAGCTCCTGGCAGGCGGTTACCAGGGTCGCGGTTACTAGGGATGCTACAGGAGCCGCGAGAGACCAAAAGTCACACCAAAGCCTCAAACGCGATCAGAAACCAAAGTTATCCATTTAACTTATTTTTTTTAAACTAATAACAGTTACGCCAGGTGTGGTGGCACATGCCTGTCGTCCTAGCACACGTGAGGATGAGGCAGGAAGGTAGCCTTGAATTCGTGGCCAGCCTAGGCTACATCATGAGCTCAAGGCCAACCTGAACTACATTAACAAGAGTGTCTTAAAAAAAAGGTCGTCAAAATAGTAACACTTTATAATAAAAAAAACTGCAGCTCAACGTGGCATTCTAGGAATATGACTGGAGCTATACAAAGGACTACCACAGACAGCCAAAGTATACTTTCATCTTCAAGCTTGTCTCTGAAATAACAGTCCCATTAGTAATTAGCAATTATTACTAATATACAAATTGATATCCAATTTACTGGATAATGCGAATTGGTCCTCAGTCTTTTTGCAGATTTAGAAGACTGGCAGACCGAACAAGAACCTTCTTTCCCTTTTTCACGTTTAGCCGCCTAAACATAGACCTCTCATATTACAAATAAAACTCATTTTTTTTTAAGAAAGGGTCCATGTTTATTAACTGAAATAACGTGTTAAGAGACGCGGCGGAGGTGGCGGAAGTAGGTGGCATTGCCTGACACTTTCTGAAACAGTGGCAGCATTTGTGTCCCGTGACACCGGAAGTGTAAGACAGTCTCTCCCTATTGACTTGGGAGCTTGCAGGAGTCGACCAATCAGAAAGAAGATACTGGTTATCCTTCCCGCGGTCCCTCCCCCACCTGACTAAAAAACCCCCACAGTTGGGTGGTACCTGGCGCTCGCCTCAGTGAGTGCAGGTGGTATGAATGCGGTGTTTGCCAAGGGTTCATCACTGTGGGGATGCCACGAGAACCCAGTAGTGACCACAGATTCAACATCCTCCACCTCACCCTCACTAGTGCCCACTTGGGATTCATATGCTTCAAATAGTGCTTTCCCTTTGCATGTGCCTGAAAGAAAGACCAACACTCAAAATAGCTGACTCAGTAAAGTCCACCACCTGCTATTTAAGCTAAACCTCTACTTCCTAAGGCCGAAGCTGCCTCTGAAAAGTTACAGTATTTTCTGTGTTATGTGATGAGTTTCCTATAGAACCTTCCTTGAGGTCTGAGACCTTATTAACAAGCCTTTATTGCTCGCCTGCCTGGAGCTTGAGCTCCTCCAGGCTGCTGTTTGTTTTGGCCGAACAATTGCTTTTCAGAAGCTGGTTGATTTTGAGCTGAAGCCCAAGAGACATCCAAGTGACAGGGTATCAAGTTGGAGTCAATAACATGCAGCTAGTTCTATGGTTGCATGTGCCCCTGCTGGGGTTTAGTGCAAGCCCAACAGAAAAAAATCCTGCAAAACAAGTCCACATGCTGGAACACTGCAAGTAGGTTAGATTAAAATGAAACAGTAAAATAATGGGAATGAGTATGTAGGACACGTGTATATAGAACTAGAAAGTTTCAGTTCACCAGGAATATTCTAAACTTGCAAAGATACAATAACATAGCCTTTAAATATATATAGCAGATATGGGCAGAGCTATAAGAGAAAGTAACATCTGGCATAATCACAGGAAGGATTGTTTTTGCACTTTCATATTGAGATACAAATTAATTAGGACAGTGAATTAATAAATGTTGAGTATAGTTAGGGGAATTCTGAAATTGTGTCCACCCATGAAATCATACCCCTATTAAGATACAGAACAATTCCAGTCTCAGAAAGATGACTTACACTCCTTTCCCAATCTGTTCCCTATTCTACCCCAACTGTTCTACAATTTATATAAATAGAATCAGGCAGAATACTCTTTTTGCTCTCAGCACTTTTGGCCTTTCTTTCTTTTCAGTGTTTTCTTTCTTTTTTTCAAAATAAGGGCCTCACACACTCTAGGCTTTACCAATGAGCCACATCCACAGTCCCATACTTAGCTTCCTTTGTGTGGCATATTACAGATGTGTGCCGCCATACCTGCCCTTTTTCTTTTTTAATTCATCACATTATAACTGGGCAGGAGGCAGGAGGATTGCTGCCAGCCTGGGCTATATGGTGAGTTCAAATCCAGCCATCCCCAAAAGGTGGGACCTTATCTCAAAAAACAAACAAACAAAAAATGTTCATCCCTATAATCTTTCCTGTTCAATTCCTGAACTTTGCTGAAATAATTTCTAGTACTGGAAGAATTTCTCACTTTTTGTGTTATTGATACTATAATAGTTATAGATGAGAAATACTTTTAAATTTATTCTACACTGTTATTTTCTTTACATGTTTTAAGTATCTATTTTCTTTTTATTGTTGTTTTGGTTTTTTGTTGTTTTGTTTTTTTGAGACAGGGTCAGGCTGGCCTTGAACTCATTTAGAGCTCAGGCTGTTCTCAAATTTGTAATGATCCTCCTGCCTCAAACTCCCCAATGCTGGGATTACAGGCGTGCACCACCACACCTGGCTAGTATCTATTTTATTAAATATATCTATTTGTTTATCTATTAATCTGCCATGGACATTTGAGTTTTTTCTTTTAATTTTTTTATATTCTTGACTGTCAGTTTGGGTCTCCCAGGAAGCCAACACCAAGAAGGAATTCAAAGTACAGGAAGTTTATTGGGCGGAAATTCTTGTGAAAGAACAGTAGAAAAAATCTTCAGGGCAAGATACAGTTAAACATATTAGAAACAAGGAGTGGAAAAGAGTTTGGTAAAGAAAGGTTCAAACTTCAATGCAGCTCTGAGAAAGTCCCAAGCGATTTAAAAGAGAGCTCCAGCACAGACTGCTTGTAGAAGAGTTCTTCAAGGAACAGCAACCAGCCGCTGCTGGCCTTCCCAATCACTGGCTATAGTTCCTTCGGAAGGGCATGTTATACGGCAGAGGGTCTTAGTGGTCTTGTGGCTGGAGGCTGTCTGCCAATCCTGTACTGATAAACAGCGAATCTGCTCATGGGGGGAAATGTGTGTGATTAAGCTTATTATATATTTTAAATTTTACTGACATCAATTGCAGCACACACTTATATTGAATATGCTCTTTACCATAAATTCCTCATGGAGAACAGAGTCTACCAGAATACTTTCATTAGTGTTTGCTGAATTCTTTTATCTGTAGCCAGTCTATGATCGCAATTAACAATGCAGTTCCAACCCAAGAATGTTGGTTTATGTTTTTGTTTATATTTAGATTTTTTAAAAATTTATTTAAAGAGAAAAAAAGCAAAACAGAGAAAAGGGTAGATATAATACAGAATTTCAAAAAAAATAAACAGTAAGAAATCACTAGTTGGGGGCGGGGGATTTAGCTCAACGGTATAAGCGCCTGTCTGGCAAGCATGACATCGTGCTTCAATCCCCGGTACAAAAAAAAAAAAAGAAAAAAGAAATCACTAGTTGATAAATTACATATTGTCTTCTTACATATAGTTGTTCAAGTTACAAAATTAAAGCATACAAACTGAACATTCAAACAGTGAGGCTGCAAACAGTTCTGTTCAACGATCCAACAAAAGCTTAGTAATATGGTTATCAGTCCTACACACTTAAACATACATGCAGTTATATCCTTTAGAGCACTTTCTTTTCCTTCTTTTGCTTTTTAAGACCATTATCTGTTTAGTTATATCATGTTTCAGCTTGCTCAGTTCCTTACTGATCTATTTTGTTGTTGTTATTTCCTTTTTAATCACCTTACATAATTCCATTGCCTTGTTTTTGAGTTTCTCCTCATCCATGCCCCATGGATCAGCTTTGGTGGAGATGGGAGTTTTTGGAGGTATTTTGTTAACTTGTTTTCTCATGTTCTATTGTTTTTGTTGTTGTTTAATTTTGTTTTTGTTTTTGTTTTTTGTCTTTTTGAGACAGGGTCTCTCTGTGCAGTTCAGGCTGGCCTTGAGCTCACTTTGTAGCCCATGCTGGTCTCAAACTTGCAACGATCCTCCTGCCTCAGCCTCTCAAGTGCTGGGATTACAGGCATAAGCCATCACACCTAGATTTTTTTTTTCTAAGTTAGTGAAATATAATAGAACAAGACAGAACACAGCCAATTGAGACAGTACAGTGAAATTAGTACAGAATGTCACAACAGGTTACCGGGATAACAGCAATAGGTGCCATAGTATATCTCCTTGTCTTCACAATAGTTGTTCTTTCAATCAGGTATAGCAAAGTCAAACCAGATACAGATTACAGAATTTATCAAAACAGAATATTGAATAGAGCAATGCAATTAATCAGAACAAAGCAAAACAGTGATAACAACATTTGCCTTCAAAGAGATGGTAGAAGGAAATCCCCCTTATTTGCTATATTGCATATGGTCAACCTCCCAAGAGATGCTCAGGCCTCTGGCTCCCATTTGCTAATGGGGGGGTATTTTTGTTTATATTTATGAGTAAGATAAAAGTAAAACATCCAAGATGTATGTTAAAGTTTCACTTTCCTGTTGTGACCAATTTCTTTGCTGGAATAGATAATACTTTTCTTTTCTTTTCTTTTGGTACCGGGAATCAAACTCAAGACCTTGTGCTTGCCAGGCAGAGGCTTAGGCCACTGAGCTAAATCCTAGGACCGATAATACTTTTCTAATACTGGGAAAATTTTCCTTAATTTTTATACTCACAGTGTAAAGGCTTAAGACAACACATACAGTTCTGCGTTATTAACTCCCTCTCTCTCTCTCCTTTTGTAGTAGGGACTGAACTGAGTGCCTTTATGCTGAGTTACATTCTCAGATCTTTTTTTATTGTTTTTATTGTTTGAGTCAGTGTCTCACTAAGTCACTAAATTCTCCAGGCTGGGTTTGAATTTGTAATCCTTCCACCTTAGCCTTCCAGAGTGCTAAAACTATAGGCACCACCACACCCAGTTTACCCATTAGTTTCTTAAATGTAAATATCGTATTTTAGTTATGCTCTTTGTTAATACTCCTGTCACTGCTGATTTCAAGCTACCAACAGGATATCACTGAACAGGAATTTGGGAAAAGATGTCTAATAGCACACCACTGTATAGTACTTCTACAATACAGATACAGTGGATATAAGCAACATAAGTAGCAGTGAAAAGTTTTGAGAGATTATCTTTGTTTTTAATATTGTAATTTTACCAAATTTAATTTTTTTAAAAAACAAGATCTTGCTGTGTAGTGCAGGCTAGCCTTGAACTCATTATAGAGCCCAGACTAGTCTCAAACTCAAAATGATCCTCCTGACTCTGCCTTCTGAGTGCTGGGATTACAAGCATGCACTACCATGCCCAGTTTTATTTATTTTATTATTTATTTACTTGTCTTTTTGAGAAAGGTCTCATTATACAGTTAAGGTTGGCCTTGAGCTCACTTTGTAGCCCAGGCTGGTCTTGAACTCACAGTGATCCTCCTGCCTCAGCCTCTGGAGTGCTGGGACTATAGGTGTGGGCCACCATTCTTGGCTCCATGCCAAGTTTGTTTTTTGTTTTTTTTTTTATCAGTACCAGGGATCAAACTCACAACTGCGCACTTGCAAGGCAGGTGCTTAGGCCTGCTGAGCTAAATCCCCAGCCCAATGCCCAGTTTTAATAGCTGTATTTAAATAGTTTGCAGATTGCCTTAAAATATCACAGTTAAGTCTCTTAAGCCAGTAATAGAAGGCTCTAGCACACTAATATATCAGTTGACTGCATCTTGCATCTTTGATCCTGTATTTAAGGGAAATACACCTTAAATCACCTCAGCTCCATGGCTACTATGAACAAATAATCTATTAATTATAATAAAATGAAGCACCTGCCTAGCAAGCACAAGGTCATGAGTTCGATCCCTGGTATGGGGGAGGGGGATTTATAATAAAATGTATAATCCTTTTGATACATTTGTGTACAGTCTCAAAATGAAAGGGCACAGATTCGAATACAAGATATACAATTAAATAATATATATTAGATGATACATAGTTAACATATGTACACAACAATTAGAAAGTATATATTATTTCAGTGTTATAGGAATGATATCAAGACCTCCAAATATGATATAAGGGAAATACTATAATTCTCAACCTGCTAGATATCCAATATGCTGAGTTTGTGTTCTCTAAAATTAAAGAATGAATTCTAGGAATAATAGAGGTTATTTATTGAGGGGAGAGAGTCATTTCCTGAGAGGCAGGAGGGGACCTTGTGGGTTGCTGAGAACCCCAATTTTCAGGGGAAGTTTTATGGAGCATGGCCACATAGGTACAATGTGGGTTAAGGTTATGATCAACCAATAGAACTTTAGTTGCTCAGGTCATATTGATCCAGTGGGAAAGTCATGTAGCAAATGTACATGGAAATGGAAAGAACAAAGAACTTTTTAGGAAGTGATGAGTCCAAGGTTTTGGTGATCCACCAAGGCAACTGATGTCTATATAGGCTTTTCTTTTCTTTTCTTTTTTTGTACCGGGGATAGAAAATAGAGGACTCCAGTGGGTAAACAGAAGCAGTACCAAAGTCCCCTCCAGCTGCAGGACCTTGGCAAGCCTGGAAGAAGTGTGGGTGAGTCCTTCCTCCATACAGAGAACATCAGATGTGTTGAGGAGTGTACCAATAAGGCCTTGCCCAACTGGGAGAAAATTAAAAAGGGTTTATGAGGTACCCAGTGACACAGTAGGGTCCCAGCTGAGACAAACACTATAGACAGGTAGATCGGCTGGCATAGAACAACCTGAAGACATAGTAACAGCAGATACCAAGGGTTGACTTACATCAATACTCCTAGACTAGTCAGCCTAGGAATAATATAGGACTCTCCCAACAGGACCTGCAGGAGGAATTCAGGTGACTGGCCTTCTCTTCATTGTGGTATCCAGCAATTGGACAAACATTAACCACACAGTAGGACCCTAAGATACACACTATTGACAGTTGCGACTGGTGGGATTGAAAGACCAAATATTAGCCCAAAAGGTAAAAATGACAAAACAAAAAAGCAAAACACAATCTCAAACATCTAGTCCATCAGGGGCAAGTATAGGAGACATTGAAATAGAGGACTTTAAAAGTCATACACCTGAAATTTCTGAAAAGATAGCAAGTGAAATAAAGAAACAAATCCATGAGGCTATAGAGGAAATAAAATTAGAAATAATCTCCCACATAAAGCCAGAAATGACAGCTTTAATAAAGGAGTTGCTCAGCATAGCTAGAGAAGACATATATTAAAAAAAAAAAGTAGAGCAGCACGGGAAACTTATTGAAAACTTGAATGAACAATATAGAAAATAAGTAAAATGCATTAAACAAATTTAAAGAGATAGCCAAGAAATAAAAAATTCTATTGAAAGCTGGCAAAATCATTTAAATGAAGCTGAGGATAGAATTTTCAGATCTTGAGGACAGGATTGCAGCTAGTGATCATGAAAAGATAGAACTTTTAAAAATAACAAGGTAGCATGAAATGACAATTCAACAGCTTCAAGATGATGCAAAGAGAAACAAAATAAGACTAATAAGCATCAATGCAGATGCAGCTGTCAACACAAATGACATCAGTAAATTATTCACAGAAGTAATAGCAGAAAATATCCCAAACATGGGGAAAGAATATGATATGTAGATAAGTGAGGCATATAGAATGCCCAACAGTCACAACCAACATAAATCTATACCTAGGCATATAATAATTAAGATCCCAGACATGCAGCATAAATACAGAATACTAAAAGCTGTTAGAGAAAAAACACAACTCACCTATCAAGGAAAGCCCATTAGAATCATGGCAGACTTTTCAGCACAAACCCTCAAGTTCAGACAAGCTTGGAGTAAAGTATTTCAATCCCTGAAAGAAAACAACTTTCAACCTAGATTGATGTACCCTGCAAAATTTTCTTTGAAATTTAATGGAGAAATAAGATACTTCCATGACAAACAACAACTGAAGAAATTCATCTCCACCAAACCAACCCTAAAAAGAGTACTGAAAGACATACTAGATAGAGACAAAAATGACTACAATTTCCAGAACAACAACAGAAAGAAATCACCAGACAGGGCAAGCAATTAATCAAGGGAGAAAAGCAGAAAATCAACAGCAGGAAAATAACATGACAAAGTTGAGCCAGTACATATCAGTTATATCCATAAATGTAAATGGCCTTGATTCACCTATTAAAAGAAATAAATTGACAGAATGGATCAAGAAACAGGATCCCATAATATGCTGTATACAAGAAACACATCTGACTCAAATGGAAACTCATAAATTAAAAGTCAAAGATGGAAAACAATATTCCATGCAACAGGAATGCAGAACAAAACAGAGGTAGCTGTTCTATTTGCAGGCAATATGAACTTCAGGCCAAAAATGATCAAAAGAGATATACTCATCAAGGAAATAATTCAAGAAGAAGCGCTGACAATCATAAATGTATATGCACCAAATATAGGAGCACCCAACTATAAAAGACAAATATTAACAAAAATGAAAAACCAAATAAGCAACAGTACAATTGTAATAGTGGTTCTTAATACTCCATTGTCACCAAGAGAGACCAACTAGACAAAAAGTCAGCAAGACCATGAGTTCAATCCCTGGTACAAAAAAAAAAAAAAAAAAAAAAAAAAAAAAAAAAAAAAAAAAAAAAAAAAAAAAAAAAAAAAAAAAAAAAAAAAAAAAAAAGAAAGAAAGAAAAAAATCAGAGCAGAAATTAATGCAATTGAGACTAAAACTACAATACAAAGACTTAATTAATCAAAGAGCTGGGTTTTTGAGAGAAAAAACAAAATTGATAAATCTCTAGCCAATCTTATCAAGAAAAAGAAAGAAAAAATTCAAATTCATGCAATAAGGGCTGAAAACAGAGAAATTACTACAGATCCCATGGAAATTCAACAGATCATGAATACCTACTTTGAAAATCTTTACTCACATAGGGTGGAAAACACAGAGGAAATGGACAGATTTCTAGAAACATATGAACTACTTAAGCTCAATCAAGAAGATATAACAAATTTGAATAACCCAATATCAGCTATTGAAATTGAAAATGTGGTTAAAAACTTATCAACAAAGAAAAACCCAGGTCCTGATGGATTCACAGCTGAATTCTACTAGAAATTTAGAGAAGATTTAATGCCAGTACTTCTCAAACTCTTCAAAGCAATGGAAAGGGAAGCAATCCTCCCTAACTCATTCCTGGAGGCAAATATTACTCTGATACCAAAACCAGAGAAAAACCCAACCAAAAAAGAAGAACTATAGGCCAGTCTCACTATGAACATTGATGCAAAGATTCTCAATAAAATACTGGCAAATAGAATGCAGCAAATCATCAAGGTTATACATCATGACCAAGTGGAATTTATCCCAGGAATGCAGGGATGGTTTAACATAAGCAAATCAATAAATGTAATACACCACATCAATAGAACCAAGGACAAAAATCACATGGTCATCTAATTAGGCACAGAAAAGCTGGGCGTGGTGGCTCACACCTGTAATCCCATCACTTGGGAGGCTGAGGCAGGAGGATCCTTGCAAGTTTGAAACCAGCCTGGGCTACAAAGTGAGCTCAAGGCCAGCCTGAACTGCATAGTGAGACCCTGTCTCAAAAAAAAAAAAAAAAAATAGGTGCAGAAAAAGCTTTTGATAAAGGCTAACACTTGTTCATGACAAAAACCCTATAGAAACTCGGAATAGATTGTATCTACCTCAATTTGATAAAGGTCATATATGACAGCCAACATTATACTAAATGGACAAAAACTGAAAGCCTTCACTCTAAAGTGAGGAATAAGACAAAGATGTCCACTATCACCACTCCTATTCAATATAGTTCTAGAAATATTACCCAGAGCAATCAGACAAGAGAGAAAAATAAAAGGCAAAAGGTTAGGAAAAGAAGAAGTTAAATTATCATTATTTGCAGATGACATGATACTGTATATAGAAGACCCCAAAAACTCCATTAAAAGACTACTAGAGGTAATAAACAAATTCAGCAGTGTAGCTGGATAAAAAGTCAACACTCAGAAATTAAAAGCATTCCTGTACACAAACAAAAAACTCACTGAGAGAAATTATGGAAATATCACCTTTCACAATAGTGTCTAAAAAGTGAACTACTAAGGATTCAACGTAACCAAGAATGTAAAAGACCTATATGCTGAAAATTATACTACTCTAAAAAAAGGAGATTGAAGAGGATATTAGAAAATGGAAGGACATTCCTTGCACTTGGTTAGGAAGAACCAACATTGTGAAAATGGCCATAGTTGGGCTGGGGATTTAGCTCAGTGACATAAGCATCTGCCTTGCAAGTGTGCTGTTGTGAGTTCAATCTCCAGTACAAAAAAAAAAAATTCTTACAAAATGGCCATACTCCCAACACTGTTATATAGATTTAATGCAATACAAATCAAAGTACCATTAACATACCTTAAAGATCTAGAGAAAATAGTCTTAAAATTCATTTGGAAGCAAAAGAAACCTAGAATAGCAAAAGCAATAAGGTAATTCTGGGCAACAAGGGCAAGGCAGGAAGCATCTCAATTCTTGACTTGAAATTATACTACAAAGCTAAAATAAAATCAGCATGGTTCTGGCAAAGAAATAGACCTGAGGATCAATGGAACAGATTAAAAGATGCAAACACAACTACAAAGACACTTATGCTTGACAAAGGAGCTAAACATGTTCACTGGAAGAAGGAAAGGATAGCCTCTTTAATAAATGGCATTGGAAAAATTGGCTCTCCACATGCCAAAGACTGAAACTAGACCCATGCCTATCACCATGCACAAAACTAAAATCTAAATGGATCAAAGATCTAAATATTAAAACAGAAACACTAAATCTACTGGAAGACAAGGTAGGTAGAAATCTTGGAGACATAGAGGTAAGCAAAGAATTCATGAACAAAATGCAAACCACACAGGAAGTACTTCAAAGAATCAACAACTGGGATCTCATCTTATTAAAAAGTTTTTGTACTTCAAAAGAAATCACCAACAAAGTGAAAACAAGACCCACATAATGGGAAAGAATTTTAGCCAGCAGTCTCTCAGACAAAGGACGTATATCCAGAATCTATAAAGAATTGAAAAACATCAAATTCAAAGGCCTTCTCCAAAAATGGGCATCTGAGATGAACACACATTTCTCAGATGAAGATATACAAATGGCAAATAAATACATGAAGAAATGTTCACCATCACTGGTCATTCGAGAAATGTAAATTAAAACAGCATTGAGATTTTATCTCACTCCAGAAAGAATGGCTGCCATCAAGAAATCAACTGATAACAAATGTTGGCGAGGCTGTGGGGAAAAAGGAACACTTCTCCACTGTTGGTGGGAGTATAGACTGGTGCAGCTACTGTGGAAATCAGTATGAAGACTCCTCAAAAAACTAGGATTGGAAGTTCCATTCAATCCAGCTATTCCCCTTCTGGGTATATTCCCAGAAAAATTGAAAAGGTCATGTCACAGTGATATACGTACACCCATGTTTATAGCAGCACAATTTGTAATAGCTAAGTCTTGGAAACAACCAAGATGCCCATCAACTGCAGAATGGACAAAAACGATGTGGTATTTTTATACAGTGGAATATTACTCAGCTGTAAAAAGGATGATCTTTTGAACAACTATTTCTAAGATGACAGTATGTAATTTATTAACTAGTAATTTCTTAGTGTTTATTTTTTGAAATTCTGTATTATTTCTACCCTTTTTTCTGTTTTGCTTTTTTTCTCTTTAAATAATTTTTTTAAAAAAAGGATGATCTTGAAGCTTTTATAGGTTAATGGAGGCAACTTGAGGCTATCCTCATAACTGAAATAAATCAGACTCACACTTGTAAATATTGTATTGTCTCTCTAGTGTAAAAATAATAATAATAAAAACCTGAAGGAGTAATAAGATCTAAAATGTATAATAGATATTGTAATAATAAAAGGGAAAGTGCTGTAAATGATATAACTGTATGTATGTTTAAGTGTGCAAGATAGATAACCATACTACTAAGTTTTTGAGTTCATCAAACTGTCATTGTCCATTTTTTATACTTTGATTTTGTAGCTTGAACAACTACTTCTAAGATAACAATGTGTAATTTATCAACTAGTGATTTCTGTTATTTTTTGAAATTCTGTATTATTTCTACTCTTTTTTCTGTCTTGCTTTCTTTCTCTAAATAAAATAAATAAATCAATAAAAATAAAAAGGATGTCATCATTCAGTTTCTATTCAACAAACTGGAGTGAACTCTGAACCAAATGGAAGCAATTCCTTGCATTGGAAGCATAACATCATCTCTTCATTAGATCACAACAGAATGTCTCAATGCCAAAGGAACTCTGACACAGTTCCTTTGTGTGTATTGAGGGAATCCAGGATCCAAAACAATTCAAAGGAACCTGGCGGGGTTTTGGAATGGAAAAATTCTAGAGTGCATATGTGGAGGACCTGGCCAGGAGAGAATGATTAAACTGAACGATTGAACTGTGGGACAAAACTGCACAGGCTCTAGAGGAGTGAATGGTTAAAATGTGGGACAAAAGCACACAAATAATTGAAATGTAAGGCAAAAAGCACAAAGGCTCTGTGAAAATCAACTATGGGGTAAAAACACACAAGCTGTGTGAGAATCAAATGGTTAAACGAGTTTAGCTTAGTGAAGCATGTTGTGTTTGGCCAAGTCCTTCCCTTTTTCCAAGAAAAACTGCCCAAGGTTAGTTAGCTCCTGGTGCAAACTGCTTTCTTCTGGTTTTTTAGACTTTTCACAATGATATTCTAAATAAATCAGAGAGTTCTCACGTGATGGCTTTTTTCCTTTCCTTGAGTGTCTGTAACAGCTGGGTGCCCTCAGAGGAGAAATAGCCTCCCCTGGGCCGCTCAGTGACTGAACTCAGCCTCATCGCTGGGTAATCTTTTCATCCCCCACATTGCCTGCAGTCACACTGTGACAAATTTATGGTGGGATGGTGGCCTTGTTGTTAAATACATAAGGAAACATGGTTTGGGCTCTATTCTACTTTCCTAGAGCTGAAGAAAAAAAAAAAAAGATAAAACAGACTGGATAAGAAAAATGGCATCTATGAAAAGCAAAATGGAGATATATTTTTCTATCCAAGAATTTGACTATCTGTTATGGTCTGAACATTAATTCCAATCTACCACTTCCAGTGTAACCCATGGTGAGAATAAAGACACTAAGACATATTTATACTTATGAAGAGCCAAAGGGTCATAAATCCAGCCAAGACGGTGGTTCACTGGAACAAAAACCTCCACCCAGGGCCCAACCCAGGTTTTATTGATTCTTGACAAGGGGTGTGGCTTGGGAATGAGTGACTGTGAAAGTGTTGGGAAGTGAGCTGGGCTATGTAGCTGGCCTGGAATTACCACTATGTAATTACCACTATGTATGTAGAGAGAAGGATAAGCAGAAGGAGTAATCTGTGTAACACAGCTTGAGGTAGCATCTGTTTTGGGGTCTGTGCTTCAGTTCTGATGTGCAAGCTTTGCCCTGGGAGGTCATGGCCTCTTAACTCAAGGTTTAATCCCAACTGACAGTGTGGAATGGTGGCTCTTCATCCTGCCTGGCTCAATCATTTTTTTTTGGAAAGTCACAGAGTGGGAAATAATGACTGTTCCTAGCTTCAGGTTACACATCAGCACCTCAGCCAGCACTATTTACATTGCTTAAAGCCAACTGAAGGGATAAAGAAATGGCCTAGCAGTGGTATACATATCAATACATGGAGATAGGGCCAGGTTCAGCCAAAATGGAGAGAATTGTTCTCTATTCAAGGAGAGTTGTCCAGCTGGTCCTCCGCACTGGAGAACTACCTCTGATGTGGGAGTATGTAAAAGATTGATACATAGACATGCCTGCCTTTTTGCTGGCAGCAGAAAATAAGCAAGGTAAAAGTATCACTTGGACCGAGAGTACTGTATCATCACATTTAATTTTCAAAACTACTCTGTGATGATAGTGTGCTGAGATTATATAACTTAGTTTGTCCCAAAGATATGATAAATAAAATCACCAAATAAATATTATTTCTTTTTCTTTTATTGAGACAGGGTCTCATCATGTAGTCCAGGTTGGCTAGATATGGTGGCACATGCCTGTAATCCCAGTTGAGGCAGGAAGATTACTGCAAGTTCAAGGCCTATCTGGGCTACAAAGTGAGCTCAAGGCCAGTTTCAATTGCATAGTGAAATCCTATCTCCAGAAGACAAAAGAAAAAAAAAAGCTGTCCTAGGGAAATTACTTTTGCAGTATGGAATAACCTGCTCTTGAGCTGCTTGCTATCTCACTGATTACAGAGAAGGCTGGAAATCAATTTGCTAACATGCAATTTTCAGGGTTGAGAAAATGCAGGAACAAAGTAATCTTATATACAACTTTAATTAACAGCTAAAATTTAAAAAAAAGACATCTTTTCTAAGGTGCACAATATGTCTAGTATTTTCTACAACCAATAAGAGGTGCATCTAGTGGGCCTCTGGATTTTAGGAGTAACTTGTTCCTCATTTGGGTGTGTTATTCTGACCATATAATGAATGACTCAAAATACTGCTAGTTTTGAGTTGGTCCTGGAACAGAAGGCTCTACAACAGGTCCAGACTGCTCTATGAGCTGTTCTGATGCATGGGCCTTATGATTCAGCAGATTCAGTGCTGCATGCACACGCAGTGGCAATGGCAGAGGGTTGACTGCTCTTTGGACACTTTGGCAGGCTCCTATTAGTGAACTATATAGCATAGGCCGTTAGAATTTGGAGCAAATTTCTGCCATCCATTTCTCATTTTGAGAAATAGCTTTGACCTATTACTGGGCACTAGTAAAGACTGATCACTTCACCAAGGGCAATGAAATTGCAATGCTGCCTGTCATGAACTGGGTGTTATTTGACCCCACAAGCCAAAAGACATGCAGAGCAGCACTGTATCATCAATTAAGTGATATAAACTGTGTGTGGTGGTACATGCCTGTAATCTCAGCAGTCAGGAACCTGAGGTAGAAGACTTGCCATGAGTTTGAGTCCAGCCTAGGCTTCATAGAGAGCTCAAAGTCAGCCTGAACTACACGGTGAGACTCTGTCTCAAAAAATAAAAAATAAAAATTATATATATCTATATCTATATCTATATCTATATATATATATGATTGAGCCTGAACAGGGCCTGAGGTCACAAGTTACATGAAAAAAATGGCCCAAATGTCTATGGTCCCCACTTCTGCTTTAAAAATCTTTCCTTGTATGTGCATATGGCTTCATAGGAATTACCTACACCAAGAAGGCAAACTTGGCTTATAGATGGATCTGCATTACATACAGGGACTAGTAGGCGGCAGCAGCACTACAACTCCTCATCCTCAGCCCAAGGAAATATCCCCGTGGGCAGAATTTCAGACTGTACTTCGGAGGGAGAAATGGCCAGATGTAGAGTGAAAGGGTATTGTCATGGTTTAGATCTAAAATGGTCCCCAAATCCTTAAATTTTTTGTAAGGTGATTCCATTATAGCAATATTACAGCTGACTTGCTGTTAGGTCATGGGGAATGGTAGGAAGAGGTAGGTCACTATGGGCAAGACCTGGAAGGTCTGTCTCCCTTCCTTGACTCTCTGGTTCCTGGCTGCCATGAGGTGAGCAACTTTCTTTTGCTAGATCCTTGCACTATACCTTTCTGCCTTGGATCCAGATAACCATGAACTAAAATGTAATCCAAAATAACCTCTCCTTAGTTGTGGATATTGGTTATTATGTGTCAGCAATGAGAAAATGGCTAAGGTGGGTATATAGATTCATGGGTTGAAGCCAATGGTTTGGCTAGAAGGTCAAGGACTTGGAACATGCCTGGAAAATTGGTAAAAAGAAATAGGAAGTGGTTTGTGAACACCTTGGCAAAAATTTAGATATTTGTGTCCCAGGGCTGGGGATTTAGCTCAGCAGCATAAAGGCCTACCTTGCAACTGCAGTGGTGAGTTTGATCCCTGGTACCAAAAAAAAAAAAAAAAAAAAAAGAAAGAAAGATATTTGTGCCCTATGTGAATGCTTCAAACTGTGACCTCAGCAGAGAATTTTAATAATCAAGTGGAGACCAGGCAGTTTCTTGCCCCAGCCACTCAGTCATTGCCCAATGTACTCAAGGTGGTCATGGCAGCAGTGACACAGATTATGCACAGGGTTACAACATTAACTTCCACTTAACCAAGCTGATCTAGACATGCCTACAGCTAAGTCTCCATCCTGCCAGCAGCACAGACCAACCCTGAGTTCCTGAAATGTCATCATGTCTCAGCTACCTGGTGACATATTGATTATACTGTACTTCCATCTCAGAAGGGGTAATTTTGTCCTTAGAGGGATAGCCTCTGGGTTGTTCTTGTCGTCCCTCCACTTTTCTGCCAGAACTACCATTTGTGGACTTAAACAATATTTAAAAGCACTTTTTTAAAAAAAATTTTTGGTACCAAGCAATGAACCCAGGGCCTCATACATACTAAGTAAGCACTACCACATTCCCAGCGCTTTAGATTGCTCAGTTGATTGTGGTACCGGGGACTAAACCCAGTAACACTATCACTGAGCTACATCCTTAACCCTTTTCATCTTTTGTAACAAGGTATAAATTGCCCATGCTGGACTCAAACTTGTGAGTCTACTGCTTCTGCACCAAGAGTAGCTGGGATTACATGTGCCACAGCACTTTGTTTAAGAATGCTCTATGAATGGTCATAGTACTTGTTCTGATCAAGGAATTCACTGCAGTAGTGGGACTAAGCCTATAGAACTCCCTAGTCTCAACATATTCCCCACCATTATGAAAGTTTGGTAGAACAGTGAAATGTGTTTTTAACAAAGTACTAGCTAGGAGGCAACACCTTAGAATATTGGGATAAAATTCTATAGAAGGCTGTAGGCACTGAGTCAGGTGTTTCTCCACTGACAGGATTTGTGGGTCTAGGAACCAAAGGTGGAGATGGGAGTGCTACTCACCAATATGCTCAGTGACCCACTAGTGATAATTGTTTCCTATTCTTGTGACTTTATGGTCTGTTGACCTAGAAGTCTTAGTTCTAGAAAAAGCTTCCCCAGGAGGTCAATTTCATAGGTGGTTAAAATGATTCAGCTACTTTTGACTCTTCATGCCTCAGAATCAATAGGCAAAGAAACAACATTTCTAGATGGGATGACTGAATGACCAATGAGAAACTATTCCAGGGGTGAATGCAACTGAAGAGTCCTTAGTATGGGGCTGGGGATTTAGCTTAGTGGTGTAAGCACCTGCCTGGCAAGCGCAAGGTCATGTGTTCAATCCCCCGTACCAAAAAAAAAAAAAAAAAAAAAAGTTTTAGGGCTGGGGAATTTAGCTCAGTGGCATAAGCGCTTGCCTTGTAAGCACGTGGTCATGAGGGTACCGATTAAAAAAAAAAAAGTCCTTAGTATGTCTCTCAACCAATTCAGGTAGGACTAATAACTGAACCACTTCAAAAAGGTTTGAGTTTCATCAACCGGTAAAGGCACAATCAGCTGAGGTGCTTGTTGAAAGCAAGAGTGGATATTGGGGTAGTTATGGTAGTACAGTCTGTAACCTAGCACTCTGGAAGGCAAAAGCAGGACTGCAAGTTTCAGCCCAACTTGGGCACCTGAGATTTATTTAGTGAGAATCTGCCTCAAAACTAGTATTAATTTAAAAAGTGAGGTAGGAGACAAAATATCAAAGATTTTATAAAGGAGGGGAGAGCTGTGGATGTAGCTCAGAGCTCAAGCCCTGGTTTCAATGTCTAGTAAATGGAAAAAAAAAAAAAAGGTGAAAGGTGTAAGTTATAAATACCAGATACTGTTATAGATGCATAGACTGTATTGGCCACAGCCAATTTCTCATTTTACTATGGTTATGTATACGTGCGTACAACCTTACCATATAGCATACTAACTTGTTATAGCACAATATTAACTTTACATCATACAATTTAAGTTAGGGGACAGCCAGAGTAAACATCACTGAAGAGCTTTAACTGAGAAATGGCTGTTTTTTCATTGTATGCAGGTTATACTGTACTAGGTATAATTTTTTTTGTTCTTCTTGAGACAGGGTCTTGCTATGCCGTTCAGGCTGGCCTTGATCTCACTTTTTAACCCAGACTAGTCTCGAACTTGTAATGATCCTCCATATTAGGCAGAATTATATTACTATTGTCTTTATTAGGGGTTTAGGTATTAAGATGTATATGGGTATCAAGTTAAAAATAGAGTAGACAGGTTTAATTTTGTGTCGAATTGATTGGGCTAAGAGATCATGGTTGGGTTACACGTCTGTGGTCATCTGTGAGGGTGCTTCCAGAAAATGACATTTGAAACTGTTATGTGTTGACAGCCCTCTCCAATGTTGGCAGGCATCATTCAATCCATCAACAGCCTCAACAGAAAAAGCCTCATTTGTTTTCTCATATGATATAAATCATCTCGTCTATCCTGCAAATTCCCAGTCCTCAGTACCCTGAACTACATCTACACCATTGGCTTTTTCTTAGCTCAGAAACGGCAGACTGGGGTTTTTGGCCTTCATAATTGTACAAGAGCCAATTATCTCTTCTATAGATTTCTCTGAAGATCCCTTTTAATACAGCTATGCTGTAATACAACTTAAAAAGCAGCACACCCTATGACATTTTCTTGCAAGTTTAACTTTAGGGGCCAGGGATATAGCTCAGTGGCAGTGTTTGCCTGGCAAGTTCATAAATTCAGTTCCTGGTATCAAAAAACAAGTTTCATTTTAATCTAAGCCTTTTTAGAGTAACAGAACTAATACACAGTGAATTAAGGACCACACTCTTTGGGAGAGTCAATACCATTTAAAAAGGTAGAAATGAATATACATTACACTGGGAAGGTATAAATGTCATGTGTAAACCAGATTATAAAGGAAAAAGCAAGACATTCTGGGGGCAAGTTAGGAAATCTGAATATGGACTGGGTACTAGCTATTTGTTTTCTTAGGTATGAAGTGGTAGTTGTAATTTAAAAATGTCTTAAGCTGCGTGTGGTGGTACACACTTTTGATTCCAGCATTCTGGGAGCATCACAAGTTCAAGTGGAGCCTGGTAGCAAGATCCTGTCTCAAAATCAAAAAAGGAGCTGGGCATGTAGAGCAGTGTGAAACCCCAGGTCTCAATACCCAGTACCAAATGGAACCTCACAAAACCCAAACCAAACCAAACCACACAACCCAACCCCCCAAAAAACAAAACCAAGCCAAAAACCTATTAAAGCACATACAACTTAAGAACATGCAGATCAATTATCAATTCACCATTAAAAACCCCATTCTTCCACACCTGTTACTCCCACCTTCAGATAATTCTACCACCTCAGCTACTCTACAAGTAACACTTCAAGCACAATTCTTAGGTGTTTATCAAGCGGAAGTGCGGTATTAAACAGTTATTCTTACCCACTTAACATGTAAAATTTACTGGTCTTATCTAAAGGATCCTCTTGTTTTACACCCTAACCATCTTCCCTTCTTTTTGATGGTGGTGCTGGAGATCAAATTCAAGCACTTGTACATGCTTGCCATGTGTCGCTTTCTCACTGCTGGGATACCACCTGACACAACTTTAAGAGGTTTAGTCTGACTAGGTTACAATCCATGATTGATAGGCTTCAGTGGAGAATGGCATGGCAAAGAGCTGCTACTTTCATACAGGCCAAGCAGTAGAGTGAACATAGGACGAGGGATACAACCTTCAGGTCGTACCTAGACTAACCTGCCTCCCCCAACAAGGCCCCACCTCCCAACAAGCTAGCAACATTCCATAATCCAATCTTCTTCCAAAAGCACAATGTATGAATTTAGGAAGCTCCAGGCGAGGTCGATTTACATTAACAGCATGCTTCACCACAAGTTCCAGCCCCAGCCCAGATTTCTATGCACGTTTTTACACTAGTGACTGACAATATTATGCTTCAGAAATGGCAACATGTAACTGTTGAATCTAAGCACATTCTGTGTTTTTACAATTTAAAATTTTGCTACATATTTGACAACCTTTATAAAATCTGTGAGGATAGCACTGGAGCAAACAGGAAGATACTAAACCTCTGTTCCTCCTCAAATCCTTTTTTGGACAAGCTTTCTCATTTTCCATTCCCTGAAACAGAACTGGTCCAGATTAAGTACAGTAAATTTCTCTAAAACTCAAGCCAAATCTTAAAGGTTGGTAGTGCTTTAATTTATACCAATGCAAATTTTAATGAAACCAATTAGGAAACATTGTGCTTGCAAGTTTTCTTTAAGAACTGTTTAAAGTTAGTTATATTGTATGACATAAAACACTGTGGAGGTGATAGTAGTGGCACGTTATCTGTAATTCCAGTTTCTGGGAGACTGATGCAGGATTGCCTTGAGTTAGTTAAATCCAGGTCAGCCTGAATTATAGACCTTGTCTCAAAATATCACAAAAACAAAACAAAAACCCCCAAAATAATATGGACCAAATTTGTAGTTTACAAGTCTTTTATCTAAAAGCTCTACAAAGCTTTTAGAAAGATCGACCGATTAAAATCATCACTAATTTGCTTGGCATGATGGCATAGGTCTATAATCTGAATTGGGGAGGTGAGAACCAGGAGGGTCACTATGAGTTTCAGGCCAGAGTGAACCACACAGCAAGATCTTTGTCTCTTAAAAAAAAAACAACAAAAACCTGAAGTGTGTGCAGCTTAGCTCGGATGGTGGCTAAAGCTAGGAAAAAGGGCAGTTAGGTTATTTTATACTGTTTAAGGTAAGAGCTGACACCTGGATGAAACTTACCTTTTGTACAAAAAAGACTTGCTACACGAGCACTTGTTTTTTGTTGTTGTTAGTACAGTACTGGGGACTAAATCTAAGCAAACACTGTGCTGAGCAAACACTAACACTAAGCTGCACCCCTACCCTAGCATTATTTATAGGATCTCAACAGAAAAGTACTTTTGAGAAAGGGATTTTGACAGCAGTGGGAGGCTTTTAAATCTTCATATCTTTCTGCATTGTCTATTTTTAAAACGGCATGTTTTATTATCCTTCTTAACGCTAACAGGCATTTATCAGTAGTATTTTTCTTCTGCATTAAAAAAAACCCTTAAAACAGAATGGCAAAGTGGCTAAGTAGAATACATATGAGGAAAGGAAACAGAATTAAGACATTAAAATGCCAACACACAGGTCTTTGTGTATTTCTTATGTAGGTTTTCAAAATTATCACAAATACACTGTTGGGAAAGATAAACCAGTCATTTGAAATCAGGTATTTAATATTTAGTTGTTCCAATACAATTTCAACCAAACAGCAACTGGAAGACCAAGTCCAGGAATTCATAGAGGAAACAATCTTCCAAACAACAAGAATACCAAGATCATCTTCCACTTGAGTTGCAGTACTGGCAGTATAAATGCTGCCAGTCAGCCAGTGTACTCAGATTATCGAGTGTTTACCTGATAAGAGAAAAATGTAAGTTTTATTTTTAGAATCTAAAAATTGGAAGGTGTTTAGGGCAATTATCCAAAGTTTCTCTCATTTTTACAGATGACAAAGTACCACGATCTGTTATCATTTTGATGACTGGTAAATATTTATTAAAAACACCAGTCACAAACCTCAAAAAAAAAAAAAATGCAGTTTGGTCTGGTAGAGAAACTTGCAACCTATATATACTTACCACATCATCAATTTTCAAAATGCTCCTGACAGTTTCAGTTGCCAGGGTTAGAGCACTGACTGAAACCAATAAAGGCTGAACAACCATTTCCTCCAAAATGTTGGAAATACCACCCTGCAAATCAACACAGATGGCTTTGAATACTTGTAATTATACACGTCAAAAACTACTTTGTCATCAGTAAGCCCCAAAACTTTTTCAAGCAGAAGTTTCCCTTTGTCTAGGAACATTAAGGTAAAATATTCTACTAAGCTCTTTTCTATAACTGCAGGTTGTAGTCCAACTGTAATTTGGAAAAACTAAATGCTAGGTCCCCCTAATCCTAACCCTCAAACAATTTCTAAATGTCACTTATTCTTCCTTTGTATCTCTCACATTTCCTATGTTAAATTCTTCACTGCAGTACTATGCTTGTTGTTCCCTTATCCCAGGAACATTGCTAATGGTTCCTTGGCTCCAGTATTCTATGTCTAAAAAAAAAAAAATTCCCAGCACATAACCTGTCTGGCAAGCACAGGGCCCAGTACCAAAAAACAAAATGGGCTGGGGATTTAGCTCAGTGGCATAAGTGCCTGCTTTGCAAACATGCAGTCATGAGTTCGATCCCCGGTACCAAACAACAACCACCACCAACAAAAACCAAAAACTGCCTTACCTCTTACTTGAAAAAAATTAATGGGTCCTGGCTATTGGAGGAAAAACAAATACCTGTCTAAAGGGTACCTCATACTAGCTTTTATCTATCCTTCCAACCTTATCCACCATATTACCAACATACAGTCCCTCTCTACAGGGCAAATAACCTCTTGGCCCCCTTACCTTACCATTGCTTCTTTATATGTAATTTCCTATAAACCAAAGTTTGCATCTTCATATAGTTTTCCCTAACTAGGTAGTACCATCCTTTGGAGTTTCATATGATTAAAAACAAAAACAAAACACCATTAATTATCACTTCTCCCACTTCTTGTATTCTCTGAATAAAACATTAACAAACCAGAGAATGTTATTATTGTTCTATGTGTTTATGCTACATCACTATACCAGGTCTTGCTTACAACAAGAGCAATGGTTAATGTTTACAGTGTTAATCGCTAAGAATTTGGCCCCTACAACAGATCTAACTACTAATTATCTCTACTATTACAACTGAGGAAACTTTGCTAAAAGTTATAGTCAATAAGTGGTAGAGTTAATGAACAATATTTTCCACTAAGGCATCATCTTTGTTCTCAACAGCATACATTAATTTGCAGTAGTTCCCATAAATTAGTACCTTTCGGACATTAATGCCTGTAGTTTTTTCTCCTTGGGCATGCCTATTTCTTAGTTCTGTTACTGTAGAAATGGGATTCAGGCCAGCATTTTCAGCTAGTGTAGATGGAATGACTTCCATTGCATCTGCAAAAGCACGGACACAGTAGGATTCCATACCACTCAGTGTTCTTGAATATTCAGTCAATCGTAGGGCCAACTCTATTTCTGGAGCACCACCTCCTGCAATGAGAGCTCTGAGACACATAAACATTTTTAGATTATTTTATCCGACAGGTAACTATACAAATATATTCTTTATACTCTGAAAAATCAAAATATCTAAGGTTTAATATTTAAAATATTATTTAGTGATCTAAAGTTTACATCACCTCTTCTTCACTAAGCAGCGAATAACGCACAAAGCATCATGAATGGAACGTTCAGCTTCTTCAATCACCAGTTTGTTAGAACCACGAACAACAATTGTAACTGTTTTCCCACTGCTTGCACAGCCTGTAATCTTTAATAATTAAATTTTAAATTAGGTATTTGAGGTAAAGGTCAAACAAAAATAAAAACCCAGGAAAATAAAGCTTAATTATACTATTGTTACCTTGAGCAGTTTGCCAGAACCATTTAAATTGACCTCTTCAGCTAACTCAGCAGAACCCAGCATGTCAGCAGTGAACTGGTCAACATGAGCAACTGGTTTGGTTCCAATTGTCTAAGAAAAAATAAACCCCAAAACTAAGATTTATCTGCTTAACATTTTTATAGTTTGACATATGACATATTAGTATTTTACCTTACAAATGAATTCAATGTCTTCTCTTTCAATATCCTTAACCACCATAATCTTCATCTTGTTCAGAAAATGTAATGCAAGATCACTAAGAGCATCTCTAAAAATATAAATCAGTATTTATGTTAATGCTACATGAAAAAACTTTGTTGTTCAACAGCTGTTAAGACTTTCAATTATTTTACTATTGTTCAGTTGGCTATTTATGAAGGAAATTTTTTTTTTAAAAAAATTAAGTTTATTGGTACATGTTAGGTGTACACAACAATGACGTTCATTATAAGGACTTTGTATCTGTATGTGATATACCTTGGGCGTTATGATGGCTGAGTGGTATAAGGTGCCAGACTCATGCTTACTTTGATTTCCCCCCAATTCCCCTTCAACTCTTCTCATTTATAAAACAAAGGAAAATGTTTTAACATTAGATTAAATTCATAAGCTCAAAATTCTTAAAATAAGATTTTAATTCTACAGTTTATTAAAATTCTGAAACATGTAACCCCCCCATCACTATCAAACATACAAAATATAACGGTACCTGTATATTTTTCCTAATAAATACTGTGGTAAACTGAAACTTTATTGATATTTTGCATATTTAGAAAATTATTTAGTTAATTCAATATCAACTTCTCGTTTTGAAGCAAATGCTTCTCAAATTATGAAAATTATTACTATTACGGCTGTTAGGGAAATGAAAGAGTCTACTGATGAAACAGTGTTTCATAATGTATATGCATCTGGATAATCAGAATATCGTCAAGGTATACCAGAAAGGCCTAAGAAATGTTGGGGAAAAAAGGCTAAGTTAACTTCTACAAGTCAGGTGTTTTTTTGGGTTTCTATTAGGTTGACTAATGAAAATGATCCATTTAGGAGTAGGACGGAGAGGAAAATGATTAATTCAGACTTCACAAATTTACACCTTCTCACAGATTATCTAGAATGATTTTTCTAACAACTTGATGATGATGGAAAGTAGATTATTATAATCTCCCAAAAGATAATCAGATTGTGTTCTGGAGACAATTTACTCAAGCAAATATGCAAGTTGAGATCAGAATTCAGTCTTCCAACTGTTCATTAAGCACTTAACCTATATAAAACATTAAACTCTACATACAACATCCCAAAATTCCACCAAAAGACTTCTAGATTTAATAACCAAATTCAGTAATGTAGATGGATATAACGTCAACACTCAAAAATCAATAGCCTTCCATACATAAACAACAAATTAACTGAGAGAAATTAGTGACACTATACCCTTTGTAATAGCATCCAAAATAAAACAAAACAAAACACATCAAACAACCAAAACAAAACAAAACAAAAAACCCCCTAGGAATCACTCTAACAAAGGGAAGTAAAAGATCTACATATTGAAAATTATGGTACTCTCAAAAAGGAGATCGAAGAGGATCTCAGAAAATGGAAAGATTCCTTGCTCATGGATAGGAAGAACCAACACAGTGAAAATGGCCATACTCCCAAAACTGCTCTACAGGTTTCATACAATCCTAATCAAAATACCATTAGTGTACCTCAGAGAACTAGAGAAAACACTTCTAAAGTTCATTTGGAAACAGAAGAAACCTAGAATAACAAAGGCAAACCTGGGCAACAAAGCCAAGACGGGGCGGCATCACAATCTCTGATGTGAAATTATACTATAAAGCTACTGTGATAAAAACAGTGTGGTACTGACATTAAAAAAACCCCAACAAAACCAGACCTGAAGATGAATGGAACAGATTAGAAGATGCAGAAACAACTCCAGACACACTAAGCCACCTTATCTTTGACAAAGGTGCCAAGCACATTCACTGGAAGGTAACCTCTTTAATAATAAACGGTGCTGGAAAAAACTGGCTCTACACGTGCCAAAGATTAAAACTGGACCCCTATCTTTCACCATGTACCAAGATTAAATCAGAATGGATTAAAGATCTTAATATTAAAACAGAAACATTAAATCTGTTGGGAGACAGGATAGGTAAAACTCTTTAAGACACTGGTGTTGGCCACGGCTTCATAAACAAATCCCTAATTGCATCGGAACTGTCACAGAGAATCAACAAATGAGATCTCACCCTACTGAAAAGCTTTTGCACAGCAAGAGAAACTATTAACAGAGTGAAGAGACAACTTACAACATGGGAGAAAATGTTTGTCAGTTGTTTCTCAGATAAAGGATTACCATCAAGAACATATAAAGAACTAAAATAAAATAAAATAAATTAGTCCTTCCAGATTTAAAGACCCAGTCCAAAAATGGGCATCTGGGGGCACAAGGGATTTAGCTCAGCGGCATAAGTGCCTGCCTGGCAAGCAAGAGTTCACGAGTTCAATCCCCTGTACCAGAAAAAAAAAAAAGGCACCTGAGATGAAGACACACTTCTCGAAGAGTAATACAAACAGAAAATAAGTAAAAGATGCTCCACATTACCAGTCATTTGAGAGCTGCAAATTAAAACAACACTGAGATTTCACCTCACCCCAGAAAAAAATGGCTACTATCAAGAAATCAAGCAATTACAAATGTTGGAGGGGTTGTGGGGAAAAAGGAACCCTTCTCCACTGTTGGTGGAAGTGCAGACTCCCACAACTGCTGTGGAAATCAGTGTGGAGATTCCTCAAAAAACTAGTACTAGAGGTTCCATTCACCTGGCTATTTCCCTTCTGAGTATCTTCCCAAAAGAATTAAAAGCATCACACCACAGCACTATATGTGCACCCATGTTTATAGCAACAGTTTGTAATAGTCAGATCTTGGAAACAAACTAAATGCCCACTGACTGAAGAATGGATTAAAAAAGTTTTTTTTTTTTTTTTTTTTTTGTCTTTTTGAGACAGGTCTCTCTATGCAGTTCAGGCTGGCCTTGAGCTCACTTTGTAGCCCAGGCTGGTCTCAAACTTGCTACGATCCTCCTGCCTCAGCCTCCCGAGTACTAGGATTTCAGCCATGAGCCACCATGCCCGTCTATATATGGTATTTTTATACAATGGAGTACTACTTGGCCATAAAGAAGGATAAACAGAACATTTTATAGGTTAAATGGATGCAACTTGAGAACATATTCCTTAGTGAAATAAATAAGGCACATGTACACGTATTGTTTCATTAGTGTGACAAGTTGAAAGAAAAAACATGTATACAAAAAATAGTTAAGATAATTATACTATTGATTTGAGTTCACTGAAGAGAAAGATTCATGCTGGTATTGTTTGGACAATTGAATGCACATGTCTTGTGTTCTGGGTGAATGATTGGGGATGACAATGCCTAGTGTACCACTGGTACACTATGTACCACTGGTGCCTCCTGATTGATTGACATGTTTTGAAATTTTGTTGTAGATTTTTTTTTTTAGTTTTTATCCTTGAAATAAAATGGACTTGGGGGGGAAAAATTTCTGACTTGAAATCACACTACAAAGCTACTGTGATAAAATCAGTAATAAAGAAATAAATGAACAAAATAAAATCAGCATAGTACTGGCAGAAAAACATACTCAAGGATCAGTAGAACAGATTAGGAGATGTGGACACAAGTATAAAGACACTTAGCCACCCTATCTTTGACAAAGAGGCCAAAATGTTCAGTGGAAGAAAGACAGCTTCTAATAAACAGTGCTGGAAAAACCAGCTCTCTACATACTAAAGACTAAAACTAGACCCATGTCTATCACCATGCACTAAACTAAAGTAAAAAAAGTCAAAAAGGATCAAAGACCTAAACATTAAAAGAGAAAACAATTTACTGAAAAAGTAGATAGAAATCTTGAAGACATAGGTGTAGGCAGAGTTCATGAACAAAACCAAAACTGCACGGGAAATATTTCAATGAATCAACAACTGGGATCTCATCTTATTAAAAAGCTTTTGCACATCAAAAGAAATCACCAACAGAGTGAAAAGATGACCCACAGAATTGGGAAAAATGTTAGCCAGTAGTCTCTCAGAAAAACTTATATCTAGAACACAAAGAATTTAAAAAATTCAGATCATACAAATTCAAAGACTGAATCCAAAAATGGGCATCTGAGACCAGAGATTGGCTCAGTGGCACAGTGCCTGCCTGGTGAGCGCAAGGTTACAAGTTCCATTCCTAGTAACAACAAAATTAAAAATGGGCATCTGAGACGAATACATCTCAAATGAAGAAATACAAATGGCAAATAAGGGCTGGGGATTTAGCTCAATGTCTTAAGCGCCTGCCTAGCAAGCGTGAAGTCATGAGTTCGATCCTCAGTACCAAAAAAACAAAACAAAACCAAAAACCAAAAACAAACAAAAACAAATGGCAAATAAATACATGAAAAACTATTCAACATCATTGGTCAATTCGAGAGATGCAAATTAAAACAAGAGAGATTTTATCTCACTCCACAAAGAATGATTATCATCAAGAAACAAACCAGTAACAAATGCTGGCTGTGCTGTGGGGAAAAACAAACCCTTCTCCACTGTTGGTAGAAGTGCACACTGGTTCAACCACTGAGGAAATGTATATGGAGATTCCTCAAAAAGCTAGGGTTAGAGGTCTCATTTGACTCAGCTATTCCCCCCTTCCAGGTATCTTCTTGGAAGTATTAAAAACATCGTGCCACAGTGATATATGTGTATCCCTGTTTACAGCAGCACAATTTGTAATAGCTAATCTCGGAAACAACCTAAATGCTTAACAACCAAGGAATGGATCAAAAAATATGTATTTTTATACAACAGAGTAGTACTCTGTCATAAGGATAAATCTCAAAAAATTGTGTAGGTAAATGGATGCTAGATGAGACCATACTCAGAAGTGAACTCTGACTTACATGGGTTAACACTGTACTGTCTCCCTTGTGTGAGAAATTGAAAGAGTAACTACAATGTACAATATATGATATTGTAAAATGGAAAGAAACTGTTCAAAAGGAAAAAGGAACCAGGATGCATAAAAGGGGAAAAGTCAGTAGAGAAAAGAGGAAAAACACAAGTCAGTTATACTATTAAGTGCCTCTTAGAGTTCACTGAAAGGAAGGTTCAGGCTCTTATCGATTGGAGAATTTTTTAATGCCCGTATCCTGTACTCTGAGTAACTACTCTCAAGATGATAATACGCAATGCTTAAACTATTGTTATTCTATTATTGTTATAAAATTGTTTTATATTTTCTCAATAATATATAAAAAAAACCAAACATCAGTACTTTTGGCATAAAATACCCATGAAAAGGAATGTGTCTGTTTTAGAGGAAAACACTGAAAGGGGGAAAAATTATTTCAAATTTGAGAATTCTTTCTATCTGTCAACTAGCAAAAGCATTCCCTCAAAGAACTTCAAAGTTTTAAAGTAATCAATCATGAGTCTTTAAATAAATGCCTCTTTAACTTACTAATTTTAGAATAAATTTATTTTTTAATAAAATCTCGGTCTAGAAAGTTCATACGATCCCACATTTATATTATTACAAAGGAAATACAATCCACTATTAATCAAAACAGAATGATGCTATAAAACTTAAGTTTCATTGAATTTCTAGTGAATCTAGTCACCTCAATTGTTTGCTGGTATCCCAAATCAATAATAATTAAGGCTGAACAAAACAAATACTCTGGTACCTTAGGATAGATTTCTGTATGAGAAGGACGTTACATCCTGTTTTTTTAATTTGCTTCACTAAATTTAAAATATAGGCTCTCTCTTCTCGCAGTACCCGATCCATCTGGGCATAGTCAGAAACTACTATCTGATTATCCATCTGTTTAGGAAAAGAACACAATAATAATTTGCATTGTTAAGCTCAGAGTGGCAGTGTATACACTCAAGCATTTTCAAGGTCTTAGATCCAATCCCCAGAGCAAGAGTTTTTAGGTGAAAGTGAGTTTTATGTTTATTTAATGTTTATTTTTTTAAGGAAATAAAATTGAAAGATTCTTAAATGAAAATACCTGTATATATTTAAAACAAAATACTAAAAAGTAAACTACATAGACACAGGGAAAATGTTTGCAATATACATTCACACCAACTTGAGACTTACTTTCAAATTTACTCGTTGCTGTCTTTATTTGGACTTTTTTTGGTGGAGACAGCGTTCAGTTATGCAGCAGACTGTGTTTGAACTCACTATCCAGCCTACGCTGGTGTCAAACTCACTGTGGTACTTTCCTCAGCCTTCCGAGTGCTGGGACTCCAGGGGTACATCACCACACTCAGCCTATCTGAACCTTGTGCAAGTATATTTTTGATTACAAATATAAAAAGGTAAAAGGTTGGTGACGTAGTTCAGTGGCACAAGTACATGCCTGGCAAGTGGAAGATCCTGAGTTTGATTCTTGGTACTCACCTCACACAAATACATGTATTACAGTTGCATCCTTTTTACTCTATGGCTTGTTATATAAATGGTACGTTGAGAAGATAAACATTTGGGAGGTGGTACTAGAGACTGAACCCAAAACCTTTTGATTGAATGACATCCTTAGCCCTTTTTGAGACAGGATGTCACTACATCTGAGTTGTCCATCATGGGCTGTGTTTGGGCCACTGCGTCCAGCAAACAACAATTTTTGTATGGACTAAACTTTTGAGACAAAATTAACAGAAAACTTGTATGGCACTACAGGCAGTTATGAGAACAAATCTGAAGTACCAGCAATCCCCTTTAAATAACGGCATTTATATAATAAGACACATGAATACATTAAGTAAAAGCAATTTCTTGTATGGTATAGACAGAAAACATGGTTTAAGTTTCCTTTTGTACAAACAAAATATCTGTGAGCTACTGAAAAGTTATAAAGAACCTGAAAAATCTATGAACACTTATCTTTTAGAAATACCCCTCTCATTCTTTTGTCTTCATATGTGAAGTAAATCACAATTTCAATGAATATCCAAGAGTCTATAAGCTTAACAATTGTGGTACCAACACTTTCTACTTTGATCAAATTTGACTGATACTCATTTTTGTTTTTTTTGAGACAGGGTATCACTATGTAGCCCAGACTACCCGAGAACTCACAGCACTCCTCCTGTCTCAGTCTCCCAAGTGCTGGGATAAGACGTATGTGCTACCTTGCCCGACTCACTTTTTTCAAGTCACTAACATTATTTTCTATTTTTACTTTAATAAACAATTGTCTGAATTATTACAAGTTAAATAATAAACAGAAAAACCAATTTTGTCTGGATTGTACTTACATCTGTTTTGGGAGCAGATAAGCAAAACTGAATGAGTCCAATCTTAGCCTTTTCAACTCTGGTTATGCCGGAATTTGCCACTTTTTGGGTAAGAACAAGCCCTTCCACCAACTCACAGTCATCAATTGTCCCCCTAAGAGAAAAAAACAAGCAGGGGATAATTAAAAGATGGTTAAGAGTTTAGTAGAAATTATCAATCCAATAAAATGTGCTTCAGCTTCATATTTTATTATTTATATATTACACCTAATTCCTGAACCTTATAGATCCACTACTGTTGTAAGGGATCATACAAAGAACCTGGAGATTGCCATACTAACAGAAGTTCCAAAAAAAATGAGCTCATTAAAAAATGCTAGCACATGCCTGTAATCCCAGCACTTGGAAAGCTGAGGCAAGAGGCTTGCTATAGTGTGAGGTCAGCCTGGGCTAAAAAGTGAATTCAAGTCCAGCCTGAACTGCATAGCAAAACTATCTCAAAAACAACAAACAAAATAACCCTACAAAAAAAAAAGCAAAATCAAAACAACCACCCCCACCCCAAAAACTATGATTTTCATCTAGACATTTTTTAAAATTTTAAAAAATTCTTAAAATTCTAGTCAGGTGCATTCACATCCTTGTACTTCAGATACTGAGTCAGGAGGATCTCTGTGAGTTCAAGGTCAGCCTAGATTACATAGTGAGCTTAAGGGCAGCCTAACATTGTCTCAAAAACTAACAAAAAACCCCCCAACAAACACCCTCCCATGACAAAAACTTACTAGTACATGTTTGTAGTACATTAATAATTACATTCATTGTGGGTAGCTAACACACATTTAACCTATTTACTTCTGGCAATACTAAAGTTGTAATTAGAGATGCTTACCCAAGCTTCTTAACTATTTTAATATCTCTAAGATCTACACTAGTAGCCGTGGCAGGGTCAATCACTCTCATTACCGCATTTACACTCATTGGAGAAAGTAGACTTGAATACTGGGAGACCACCTAGATTAGGGAGGAAAAAAGGTTATCTTCACAATAGAAAATGCTATTAAATTTTCAAAGACAAAGATATTCACAAGTTCTAACCACTTTTTCTGAGCAGGGAGAAGGATCACATGAAGATACTACGTGCCTCCTTTCCTACTCAGATTATGATCAAAGGCACAAAATAAAAATATGTATGCCTTCTTTTCACTCTTACTTTTGAGGTTGTGTAAATTGCAGTTTTACAAAAAAACCCAAAAAGCATCCAATTAATTCTTCTGCCTAAAGTGAATGAGTGCTCAGGAGACATGAGAGGTTGATGAAGTGAAAAGCTAACATCTGTTGACAATTTATGTATGTTAGACAATGTTTTTAAGGCTTCCCACATACTAACTTACTCAACCTTCAGATGGATTGAAATGGAGAGATTAAGCCAACTGACCAAAGCCATATGACTCAAATGGTGGAACTAGCACTAAACATAGTCTCTGACTAGTGCTAGTAATTATCACACTATATATCTTTAAGTTCTGGGGACATTAATATTTAAGGAAAAACAACATATAGATTTAATACCAATTTGCCTAGTCTGGGAGAGGCCTAGGTTTAATGTATAGCATTCCAAAATAAAGGGAAACAAAAAAGGGTAAGTGAAGACAAAGAACAGAACAGAAACAGATGGTGACACAATATTTTTAATTGTTCATTTTTTTTGATTAGGCTTATTAAAATTTATTTCATTTTAAATTTTCTAAGAAACTTAAAAGTTTATCACTGCTTTAGTCTCATAACTCAGAAAAGCAGCAAAAGTATTAGTTAAGAGACAGACCTTGGATGGGCAGTCCATCTTGGGTTTATATTCAGTGTACCTCTTTATTAATTAACTTTTTCAGATCTGTTGTCCTGTAAATTGGGAAATGACAACCAATCTAAAAGTATTGAAGATTGTAACACTTAGGACAATGCTTAGCACACTTAATATTCGATAAAAAACAGCTGGATGTGGTGGTACATGCCTGTAATTCTAGTTATTTGGAAGGCAGAGGAAGAAAGATTTGAAGTTCTAGTCCAGTTTGGCAACTTGGTATCTTTTTTTTTTTTTTTTTTTGGTACTGGAGATTGAACTCACAACCTTATGCTTGCCAGGCAGGCAACTTATGCCACTCAGCTAAATCCCTGGCTAACTTCATATCTTACCTCAAAAAACAAAACAAAGCAAATAAAGAGCTGAGGATTTGGCTCAGTATTATATCCTATGAGGGTTCAACCCCTGAAAAACAAACAAACAAAAATCCTACACTTAAAGAGAGAAATTCGGGGGCTGGGGATTTAGCTCAGTGGCATAAGTGCCTGCCTGGCAAGCACATGGTCATGAGTTCGATCCCTGGTACCAACCAACCAACCCAGAAATTCTATGGCAGTCCTTAAGGAAGGCACAAAGGTTTCTAACAGGCAAGTTCAAGCCTGGCAAATTATTTAGCCATATTAAAGTACTGTTAAAATGAAATACTGGAAAGGGATATAATGCCTATGAAGTAGTCTAATTTTTTTGTATTACCCTCATGGATCATTTCATATCACAACTAATTTGTTATACATTTAGTCACTCTGTCACTTGAGACAATGTTCATATACTGACTCTAAGAATCACAGCAATAAAAGCAACACGCCTTAAACTGTGCCAACTATCTCTTAGTGTTTTTCTCACCTTTGAGTTCAACGAAGTGGTTGCACTATTTAACAAAGTTTCTCTGTCACTCAGTTCCACAGGCCGAGACATGTCAGTCAAGATTTCAAGACCCTTTTCTAAAGCCTTCTGGAATGACTCGGAAATGATGGTTGGATGAATCCCTGTTATTTATAAAAGTCTAGTTATTTAATTATAACAGATAAAACTATTTGTCACAATTTAAAAATGTTCTTCTCACAATTTAAAAATGTTCTTCCCATCACATGTTCCTTTTTTTGTCTGTGTGGTATTGGGGACGGATTCCAGGGCCTTGTGCATGTAAGACAAGTGCTGTACAACTGAGCTACATCCCTAGCCCATAAATACTCTCAGTGAAACCAATTTATGCATCAGTCATAAAAATAAAGGCTTAAGTAACCTTAACTGCTAACTTTTTTGAACTGCTAATTTAGGCAAGTAATTTACTTCCACTAAATTTGGAACAGATCAATTAGATATGCATGATACGATCAAAACCACATTTTATACTTTTCAAAACATCATGTATGTATAAGTAAATGCAGTTACTACTAGAACTAAACATTATTTACCAAACCAAAACCTTTACTTTCCTAAGTAATCAAGAGTTTAAGGTAACATCATCATTTCTGAAAAGCACAATGAGAACCATACAAAAAGCCTAGCAAAAATCAGAAGTGAAACAGCAAAATCAATTCATAGTAAAGTTATTCTACATTAAATCCCATACCACTGAAGAATAATTTTGATTTTCCTAATGCTTGTCTTAAAAATAAAACACAACTTTTCTGCCCCTTTATTCAGCAATAAAGCATTTCCTACTCACCTTTCTGAAGCAGCTTAGTACAGGAATCTAAGAGAGAGCCAGCAATGATGACCACTGATGTGGTGCCATCTCCTGCTTCTATATCTTGAGCCTTAGATAGTTCTACCAACTATGTAAACAGAACATGATAGGACGGTCATTGAGAAATGTGTGTATCCAGTAACAAATTCATGTCAACACATCAGTGTCACGAGCAGAATTTGAAGATTTAATGTAATGCACAACTTCTGATTTTTTATCTATATTTAGTTAAAAATGAAAACTGGCCAGGTATGGTGGCACACGGCTGTAATCCCAGCACTCTGGAGGCTGAGGCAGGAGGATCACTGAGATCAAGGCCAGTCTAACTATACAATGAATTCAAGGCCAGCATGAATTACAGAGTCAGATACTGTCTCAAAACATTCCCTCCAAAGAAAAAAGTGATATATTTGTGGCACATAAAATTTACTTATTTTCTTCATATAGGAGATATTATAATTTCTGGTCCACACTATACATTGTAAAAAGTTACCTCATTAAGAAAAGAATGTATTAAAACAGCACTAGTATTGTAGGTATGTACCCTAGACTTGGAAGCTATCAAGTGAAGCACTCTGAGTAACGATTTAAGTCCTGAACAAGCCCATTTAAGCATAATCAGATTAATTTTAAGTCATATTCACAAAATGAAAAGGACTTTTCTGAAATGGGAGTCTCACTATATTATCCAAACTGGCCTCAAACTCCTAGACTCAGGAATCCTCCTAAGGCTCCGGTGCGCTGCTATACCTGGTAGGATGTCTCAAAAGATAGTACTTTCTAAGTCATTTGTTTTGATTGATATGGGGAACATTTTCACTTGAAACTTGAATACTAACTGTGTTTAAATTGGCATTTATGAAAAATATGTGAGTGCAAATTTTAATGTGATTTGTCTTATATACAATAAAAGAGCCAGGGATATAGCGCAGCAGCATAGCACCTGCCTGGCAAGTGCAAGGTTGTTAGTTGATTCCCTGTACCAAAAAATAAATAAAATTAAAATAAAAAAAAAAACAATAAAAATTATTTTGTTCTCTAGGGGCTGAAGGTGTGGCTCAGTGGAAGAATGCTTATCTATCATATGCAAAGTCCTGGGTACAATCCTTACTACTCCCAAAATAAAAACAAAAATTATTTTGTTCTCTAACACTAAAACTAATGTATAATAAAAAAAGCACCATTGGGCTGGGGATTTAGCTCAGTGGCTTAAGTGCCTGCCTGGCAAGCCTGAGGTCGTGAGTTCAATCCCCAGTACCCAAAACAAAAATAAAACAAAACAAAAAAAATCTACCATTAACATTTAATTTCAATAGTACCGTACATTCCTATAGACAAGGTGATTCATGTTTTATTATCACTTTATGCTAAAGCAACACACGTAAGTCCTAAAGGTGTATGTTTATTTAGCATAAAGAAAACTTCATCATGATCAAATGGTATTATGTGGTATTATCCAAATACTCTTTTATCAAGCATCAAACAAAAGCTGGGCCCGATGGCATACACCTATAATCCCAACTACTCAGGAGGCTGAGCAGGAGTATCACAAGTCTGAGCCCACTCTTAAAAACTTAAGATGCTCAAAATAAAAAATAAGAATAAAGGGTGGGGGATGTGGTAGATTGTTGGTCTACCATGTGAGAAGCCCTGAGTTCTATCTCTAGTACTGTCAGATATTAAATAATACACTTAAAAAACAAATTCTACCTATAATCAACCTTACCATTCTAGCTGCTGGATGTAATACTTGCATCTGTTTCAGAATGGTAGCACCATCATTTGTAATGGTCACGTCACCTTTTCCATCTTGAATCTGGAGAAAAAAGATATTTCAATGTGAAACCCTAAAGCATCACTAAATTTTCATACTTCATAGTAACTAAGTTAATTTGTCTGCATAGCACTTAATTTCAAATTTTCTTTACATATTGATCATTACAATATAATAGCTTAAGAAAAATCTAACTTTACAAAATAAATGGCTTTGTTCAAGGTACTTTATGAAGCACAATAATCTGGATACACACAAAGAAGACAGAAAATATACTACTGGAAAAGAGTAGGTATTAATTATTGCCAGGTGTGGTGCTGCATGCCTGTAATTCAGGCACTGTGGCAGGACAAGCGAGCCAAGAGGATCTCAACTATATGCCAAGCTGTGCAACTTAATGACTGAGACCCCTTCTAAAAATACAAAAAGGTTGGGGATTTAGCTCAGTTTGAAGGTCTTGGGTTCAATTCTCAGTTTTGATTATATATATATAATATACATACAATATATATTGTATAAATATCTACATATAGTATAAATATATATATTATACAATATATATCAAATATGTATATATGATTTCTGAATTCATACTGATAATGCAATTTCTACCAAGGATGCCCAAAAACAAAGTACTATGTAATGTGGTGAACACAATTCTTGGTCAACACAGTAATCTGCTTTATAACATCCTAAAAAAGCATTAATATGAGACATAGATTTTAGGGCATTCAATACTTTTGTGTATGTACTGTTTAAAAAGTAACAAAGAATCATTACTCGAAATTTTAAAAGGATTAAACAAAATCATTATAGTTAAATCCTATTCACTACAAAGTAACCTACCTCTTGATTCAACTTTTAGAAGTACCTCTCTTAACACTTTTTTAACAGTACATCTTAGTCTTTCCTCAAATCTCCTACTGTGAATAGAGGTATTCATAACTACTGAATAAATTTAACTTTTTACCATTTTATCCATTCCTTTTGGTCCAAGGCTTGTTCTAATAGCATCAGCAACAGCTGTAAGCAGGAGAGGAAAAAAAAAAAAATCAAGACACTTTTTTAAAAAAGCAAAGCATTTCTCCCTCGAATGATCATTTTGTCCTATTTAGAATGCTATACTACAATTTACCATTTCCACTAAAGAAAGAACATGTTTAGAATAACTTATTGAAAACAGTAATTATCTCACACCTTTTAAATTTAGGATGCTATAAATTTTTGATAGTCATCATATAGTACTTATGCTCTGCTTATGGCAGAACATATTTGAGTATTCCTTTAATATCTAAATGGTACAAGCCACTTAGTATAGAGGTTTCCTTCCCAACCTAATTGCAGTCCAAGAAGTTTATATTTGAAATCCCATAGAATCACTGGAATTCCAGCAGGTTAAATCCAATCTCACTTCCAATGCAAATCATGGTGAGAATAAAGCCACTAAGGCATATTTATAATTATGGGGGCCAAAGGGTCCTGAGGTCAGTCAGCTAGCCTTATTCGCATTGCTTAGATCCAAATGAAGGGAAAAAGAAATGGCTTAGCTAGCTAGCTCTGTGCATATCAGCACATGAAAGATAGGGCCAGGTTTAGCCAAAATGGAGCTAACTGCTGTGTATAAGGAGTGTCCAGGTAGTCCTCCACAACTCAGGAATGGACCAGGGTTTGGACTGCTTACAATAGGGTAAGCAGCAGCTAAGTGAGGTGGCACATGCCTCACCCCAGCAGCTCAGGAAGCTGAGGCAGGAGAAATACCATGAGCTCAAGAGACCAGCCTGTAGTACCTACTGAGAGTTTGAGGCCAGCCTGAACTACATTATGAGAGCTTGTCTCAAAAAAAACTAAAAATGCTGGGCATGGTGGCACATGCCTATAATCCCAGCTCTTGGGAGGCTGAGGTAGGACGATCACTACAACTTGGAAGACACCCTGGACTAACTACACAGTGAGTTCAGAGGCAGCCTGATCTACATAGTGAGATCCTGTCTCAAGAACAAAACAAACAAAACAGAACAGAACAAACCAAACCAAAACTATATAGATACTATACTAATGATGACAAAAAGCCATAATTTTAGAAATCTGGTTTTGTCAAACAGTCTTCCTGCCTTAGCCTCCTGCTGGGATTACAGGTATGCACCCCCACGCCCTACTATCTGTTTCAATTTTGTTAATTCACTTTTCTTGTCTTTTTTTTTTTTTGGACTGTGTATAGCCTGAAATTACAAATTCAAACCCCAATACCTGGCTTTGTTAATTCACTTATACATTTTTTCTGTTTTCTAACTGAAACTGGAGTTGAATACGACTCAATCCCCTTTTCTTAGATTAAGTCCAGGACAAATTATTAAAATTTCTCCTTTCTTTCTAGCTAAATGGATGCATCTTGAGACCATATTCTTAAATGAAATACACTCAACACATGTTTAAATACTGCATTGCGTGCTGAGCACTGGCTCTTCGCTCTGTTGCTATGCTCCTATACCAAGCTCCCCAAACAGCTGATGCCATGGGGATTCAGAGAACTGAAAAGCCATGCTGGCATGTAAGTGCTCAACAGTTACCTGGTGGACAAGAGCTATGTTGAGGATTATGTGCCCTCACAAGCAGATATGGCAGTATTTGAACAAGTCTTCTGCCTACTGCCTGGTATCACACCCTATATTGTACAATCACATCAAATTGAAAAGGAAAGGGCCAGCCTGCCAGATGTGAAAGGCACTACTGGAAGAGCTGCAGAGAATGATGATGATGGTGACACTGATCTCTTTGGATCTGACAATGAAGAGGAAAGCAAAGAAACAGAGGCTAAGAGAAAAACAACGTGCATAGTAGGAGTCCCAGAAAGTAAAAAACCCCCTGCTCTGTGGCCAAGTCTTTCATCTTGCTCATGTGAAACCTTGAGATGATGAGACATATGGTAAAACTAGAGGAGTGCATCTGAAACATTTAAACAGATGGCTTGATCTGGGGCTTCTCTAAACTAGTTCCAGTAGGATATAGAATTAAAAAACTGCAAATACAGTATGCAGTTGAAGATGATAAAGTTGGAACAGATATGCTGGAGGAGGAGATTGCTACTTGAGGACTATGTGCAGCCCATGAATGTTGCTGCTTTTAACAAGATCTAAAATTCATCCCAGGAAGTTGTACTTCAGTAAAAGCTTGAAGGACAAAAACAAATAAAAAAAACCTCAAACAGACTATATAAGTAATGACCAAAATGTGTAATACACATTGGAAAATGGGAAGAAAGTGTTCAAATGAGCAGGGAAATAAAGAGGATAGAGGAAAGGGACAAGAAAAAAAAAGGAAAAAATGGAAATAAGTTTTTGTAAACGAAGGATTAAAGGGGGGGTGGAATGGGGAAAAAAAAGCAGCAAGATATATCACATATGGATACAAATTCTCTAGGATACATGTCATTATGTATTGTACCAATAAAAAATTGCAAAAAACCATTATCTTCCCTTCTGGACATACATAGCCATATACATGGACAGACTGTGCCCCAATCATTTTTGTATTTTGTAACTAGCACAATGCTTTTGCCCATATGTGCAAAAAATTACATGATCCTAAAATAATTAAAAAAATACTTTGCACATTTAAAAAATATTATTTGAATCTCCTAAGTGGCCTACTCTTCTAATTATTTAATCAGTATTACACTTCCAGGGACTTTAGTGATTCTACATAGGGATGATTCTGCAAGAGTGTTACTCCAAGAAAGCTCTTTATGAATGTCAAGATTCCACAAAGATAACCAGTCTTAAATAAATACAGCATTTTAGATTTCTTATGTCTCTGGAAATGTCCATCTTCTGGTGTGGTATACAATGGGTATCAAAATAGTGTTAGTTAAATTGTTCATGCTGAAAATTGGTATACCAGACTGTGATTTCCTCATCAACAAACAGCACTTTTGCTTTTTTTAAGTAACATCATAATAAACTGATTTCCAGTATTAAGCAAAAATTGCACCTTGAAGAAGCTTTTTTCAATTACTTTACTTTGCAGGGTTTTATCTCACTCTAGGAAAACTAGTTGGGGGTCCTTTTGTTCCATAAGAGCTGCTCAGTGACCTATGTGATTAGGTCACATAGCTACTTTTCCTAAAAGTATCTTGTGTTCCGTTTCAATTCTCTGAATTGTTTGTTGACAACTAATCATAGGATATATTCTCTTGACCATCCAGATGCCCCAGAATTTATCTTTGCAACACCGTTATTCCAATCTCATAAATGTAACCTTCAACAATGGTTCCCTAGTAACTGTGGTGGCGCACACCTGCGATCTCTGAGCTCAGGGGACTTAGGCAGGAGGATTGCCATATATTCAAGATCAGTCTTGGACATATAGTGAAATCCTGTCTTTTAAAAACAAGAAACATAAAGGAAAAAGAAAGGAGTAATCTCAATTTCTAGGTAGACCGTCTCCTAAACTTCACCAGTGTTCCTAAATCTACCCATTGGCCAACCTGACTTTTAGCTCTGTATGCCCAAACCAGAAACTATTTTCTTTGACCATCTAGCACCCATCTTCTTTTGGCATCATGTTACCTGTCTCTTGGGCTGATGACTGCAAATATCTGAAAGTTTACTTTATATATATATACACACACACACAAGTCTTTATATAACTTTGTCTCATTTGATCCTCAGAAGAATCCTATAAGTTAGCTATTACATTTCCCTTTAGGATAATCTGTAGCTGTCGGATATAAAGGCACAAACTTTTTTTTACTTTTTTAAAGAACACCTTTAGGGGGCAGGGGATTTAGCTAAGCGGCACAAGCACCTGCTGGGCAAGCGCAAGATCGTGAGTACAATCCCTGGTACCAAAAAAACAACCCCCCCCAAAAAAAACACCTTCAGTATATATTCGACCCCAACCCATCTTTTCAATCTCTTATTCACGGACCTTATTTTCCAATCCAAAAGAAATACTGTACCCTATACACACCCAGATAAGATCTCTAAGCCTTTGTTCTTTTCCACATTCTTCTAATTTTAACTCAATTCTTCTTATCTTCAGTTCTATAAACTATTTTTCTCCATTTTAAGGGTAAGAACACCCTTGTTTACAGGTAAAAGCTCACAAAATTAACAAAATCAAACTCAATTTTTTTTATTTCCATCACGTGCCAGTGTTCTACAAAAACTCATTTTTCTGATCGTAGTGTCAAAATAAAAGTGCGTCAGTTCTCCCTAATTATTTCCAAGCAAAATGGGTAAATCCTAATTTAGTTGCAGAGATTATTCAATTAGTCCCAGTAATCATGCTGAGGGAAGCTTATTTAAAATATATTTTTAGGAAAACGTAAAAGCTGCAAAGTACTGTGCAACAGTATACCATTGGATCCAATAAACACATAAACGACAGTTTGTAAGTGTCTGATTTCAGGGGCCGCTCCATGCAACCCCTTGGCATGTTACACTGAACTGTTTTGGGCTCCCACGCGATAAATGCACAGACAAGAAAAATTACAACATCCAGAATGGTACAGATATAATGACCTCCAAACCACTGGCAACAGAAACTCAAAAATCCTTTCACAAAGCTTCTACTTGGGCGGGAAGCACCTTGAACGACTAGGGAATGGGCCATACCCACCCAAAAACAAGGTGAGTGCAGAGGCCGACCCCACAATGCCTGGTTTGGGACGAAGGAGGGTTATACCTTTGGCTGCCGAAATGTTGCTGAAGCGGATCTGGGCCGGCTTGTCGCGGTCCTGATAGGCGCTTTTCCCGCGGCCGCCAGCTGTCCCGGCGGGGGCCCCGCTCCGGGGTGTCACGTTCTCCGGCATGGCAAATTTAACTAAGTCTGTGAGGCCTTAGCAAAGACGGATGGACACGGATTCTTGTCGGTTGCGGAATAACGGTAAGCGTACACGCCTTCACGAACCTTCCAGAAAGCGGCGCCGGCTCTAGGCGGCAGAGGCGGAGAAGGGACCTACCTCGCGATGCGGCGCCCGCGTGACGTAGGACGCTGCCCGTTGCGTGCCGGATGGAGTGGCTGAGCGCAGAAACCTAGTCTGCAGGGCTGTAGGCTGGGGGTTGAGAACGGTAGAGCTCTATGGCAATACGGGATTTATAATTTTTATTGTATGTTTGTGATACATGATAATTATATTCATCTGTGTACCAATTCGATAAATCTGTATAGGCGGGTTTTGGGGACACCTATATCTCTCCACGCCACACTCCAGGGCTGTGAGGACCCCTGGTTATCCGGGCGGAAAGGGGATAAATCGTGTGGCTAAGCCGGCGTTTGCCCAGAGCGGAACTAGGGACTGAATCAGGTTTTTTTTGTTTTATTGAAAGAAGGCGGAAGTGTTTTCCTTCAAGTATTAAGATTGATTGTTTCAGTTGAACGTGATAGCACACACCTGTGGATCCAGCATGCTGGGAGGTTGAGGCAGGAGTAGCGCAAATTAGAGCCCAGCTCGAGAGAATTTAGCGAGGCACCTTATAAAATAAAAAGGGCAAGTGAGCTAGCTCAGTGCTAAAAGACACGGAGTTCAATCCCTAGTACCAAAAAAAAAAAAAAAAGTTATTTCGTATTGAAAACTGAGTGGTAGCTAGTGGTTTAAACACACCCTGGTGGCCAGGGATATAGTTCAGCGGTATAGCTCCTGCCTGTCTAGCGCGAGGTTGTGAGTTCAATCCCTGGTACCAAAAAAAATAAGAAACACACCCTAGCTAAATGCTAGAACATTTTAAAGTTTTGTGGTCGTGACTACCTGTCAAATCAGGACTACCTGTTGTTACTACAACCCATTTGTGTGTGTGTGTGTGTGTGTGTGTGATATATATATATATATATATACATATATATACACATATACATATATGTGTATATATATATTTAACCTATTTGTCTCTTATATACATTGCCACTGACTCTTCAGAGACTAAATATGATTAACAATTTTTCAGTTATCTGGTAAGCAAAGTGCTAAGTCTTTACTTTTTTTTTTTTTAACTTGCACGTTGACCTTTTTTTCTTCTTGAAAGCAGGAAATAAAATTTACATATGAAAGGTGCCCTCCCTGTATCTGAAGACTACCATCAGAAACAAAAGAAGTGGATGAGAGAAAGCTGTGTCCTTCTCCGTGGTTAACTGTCCTATCCCTTTGTCTTGTCACATTTTCACAATTTGCTATTTTGTACAATTTAGCATATAATTGTCTGGTTCAAACAGTTTCTTTGAGTATTTCATATAGGCTTCCTCATGTAGGCTCCTGTGTTGTGTAAAGCTTAAATACATTGGTGTGCTTTTCTCTTGTCGATCTGTCTTTAATATAGAGTTCCAGCCAATAAACGAAGGGAAGATTCTCCCTTCTCTGCACTCCATCCACTCCATGTTGGGTGGCCACATATAAAAATTAGCAATATATGCAGAACTCCATCTACATCATCTAGGCCCTGGCTTTCTTTTCAGATTTATCATCCTAAAGCACTGATTTCACTCTTGCTACACTACTTTCAGATACGTCAACACAGCATTCTGTTTCATTCCTCCTTATGTAAGGACATGCTGTTTCACCATGAGGCTTCATCTTGACCTCTTCAAACTGAGTTAATCTCTTCTCTCATCAAATAGCTATTTCTATGTAATAAGTAGTAATTCTTGATTCATTGTAATTTAGCTATTCATTTGTATATTATTTTCCCTTACTAGAATACAAGATTTTACAGAATTCATCTATGTTCTGTATGTCCTAGAACCTAGAAGACTGGCACAAAGCTCTGTTGAATGGCTGGTTGGGTGGAGAGAGACAGAATTGAAAAAAGTGGAGATAAGACAGCAGGGAGTGTGTATTGCGAAACTGTGGGGCCCTTGTACTCTAAGTTCACATTTTATATCAGTGCTTATAAAAACATCTATTGCCTGCCTGGGACTAGTTGTTTAATGGAATTTAGAATGGGTAGTGTGTCAGAGGGGCATCGCAGAACAGGCAGGAGGCAGCAGAAGATAAACAGCAACAGAAACAGCAGCAGCAAGTGATTACTGCAGCCCTGTTTCTCTCCCTTATATTTCATCCAGGCTACAGGATGGGGCATCTTTAATACTAGCATCCCACCATGAACCCCAGCATCACATCTTTTTTTTAGAAGAGAAAAAATAATAACAATGATACAAAATTTCAAAAAAAGGTAGTAGAATAGCAATGGTTAATGTATGGTGTATTGTTATCTTCAAAGTAGGTGCTCAGATTACAAGATATAGGCATGAAAAATTGATCAAACAATATTGGGACCCAGAACCACCAACCTCCTGCTCAGAGGTACAATGACAGAATAAAACACAAACAAAGCATGTATTTTACTCTCAAGGAGCACTAAGATGGTCAAAGCCTAACAACAGGTTAAGACCACAAGGAATGGTGTCTTTGGCCTTTGTTAGGTGCACAGCTTGATTGGAGGGTGTGCTGGTGAGCTGCAGAAAGTGGTGGGAGTGAAATGCTAATGTGGTCAAGGTTCAACAACAGGAACATGCATTTTTGGGTAGTCACACAGGAACAGATCATGGTTAACTGGTAACTTGATTGTCTGCTAATTAGATTACTGAGCTCCACAGAATTTGCATGAGTCAAAGTCCTCAGCTGTCATGTTAGCTTACTTTGGGATGCCACAACTTCACAGGCTGTTTGCTGGCCATTGATTTAAAGATTAATCTGTCCCTAACACAGCTGTGGGCCTTGCCACAAGCTGTGCAGGCCTAGGACAGACTCTCAATTTATTTTTATGCTAATTTATTAATATTAGTCCTTGCTTGCTTGTAGGGCATCAAGCTAGTCCTCAGCAAAGCAATATAAATGCAAACCTTTTTTTTCAATGAATTAATAGAAATTATTTCATTAACTATTTTAAATATCTTGTATGTATATATATATATATATATATATATATATATTCCATTTCTCTTCCTTATTTTCTCCTTTACCCCATTCCAATTTCTCTTTTCTTTTGAAAAGTTTATTTCCATTTCAGAATATCTGTTGTACATTTTGGGTCTTATTTACTCTTTCAGTTTTTTTTTATCTTAACTTTTTTTCTATATACATACACACACATATGTTTTTTCTTTCAGTTTCTAACACTAATGAAACAATAGAATGTTTACACATGTGTGTCTTATTTCACTAATGAGTATGGTCCCAAGTTGCATCCATTAACAGTTTCAAGTTTATCTTTCTCTATAGCTAAGTAGTACTCCATTACATAAAAATAGTACATCTGTTTTTTTGTCCATTCCTTGGTTGATGGGCATTTGGGTTATTTCCAAAATTTAGCTATTACAAATTGTGCTGCTATAAACATGGATACACATATATCACTGTGGTGTGATGTTTTTAATTTTTTTGAGAAGATACCCAGAAGATGAATAGCTGGGTTCGATAGACCCTCTAATCCTAGGTATTTTTTCTAATCCTAGGTTTTCGAGGAATCTATACTGATTTCCTCAGCAGTTGCACCAATGTGCACACCTACCAACAGTGAAGAATGCCCAGCATTTTTTATTGGTTCATTTCTTGATGACAACCATTCTTTCTGGAGTGGGATAGAATCTCAGTGTTTTAAGTTGCATCTCTTGAATGACTAATGATGCTGAACATTTTTTCATATATTTATTTGCCATTCATATTTCTTCATCTGAGAAGTATATATTCATTTTAGATGCACTTTTGGATTAGGTCTTTCAATTTGTGGGATCTGATTTTTTTCAGTTCTTTATATGTTCTAAATGTCTTTTCTGAGGGACTATTGGCTAACATTTTTTCCCACTCTGGCTTGTCTTTTCACTCTGTTGGTGACTTCTTTTGATGTGCAAAAACTTTTTAATAAGGTGAGATCCCAGTTGTTGATTTTTTTGTGACAGTTCTGGGGCAATCAGTGTTTTGTTCATAAAGTCTTGTCTCTTTTCTTTTCTTTCTTTCTTTCTTCCTTTCTTTTTGTCTTTTTGAGACAGGATCTCTCTATGGAATTCAGGCTGTCCTTGAGCTTACTTTTGTAGCCTAGGCTGTCTCGAACTTGCAGTGATACTCCTGCCTCAGCCTCCCCAGTGCTGGGATTACAGGTGTGAGCCACCTTGCCTGGCTCATTCATAAAGTCTTTGCCTGCGCCAATGTCTTTAAGAGTTTTACCTATCCCCAGTGTCTTAGTTATTTTTTTCATTGCTGTGACACAATACCTGACACCCACAAGTTAAGGGAGGAAAGGTTTACTTAGTTCACAGTTAGTAGAGGCTTCAGTCTATAATCAGCTGGCTCCAAGACAGGGTGGCACATGGCAGAGGGGCAACTGTTCATGGAGGTAGAAGATGACAAAAGCAACAAGTGAAAGCTGAGTCTTTCTATCCCTTATATCATGTGTAGGCTAGTGGCCCTAGGGCATGTGTATCACTCATATTCTTAATCCCAGCATTGGGCATGAATCAATCACAAATTCTAGATTAGGCACCTCTGAAAAGCCTGCCCCGCATGATTGCATGGGGCTCTGAGGGGACATCTAGACACAAACCATAACACCCAGTACTACTACAAAAAAAGCTGGAGATACAGTTCAGTAGTAGAGTTACCCTGAGTTCAGTTCTCAGTATGGGGTGAGGGAGGAGGTAAGCAAATGAATTATGTGGTGAGGAACTAAACATTTTTAGATAAAGGATCAACAGGTAAGGAGTAGGCAGTGATTGGATCTGGGTGGTAAATCCTATTCAGTTAACGTGTGGGCAAATTCTGGCACAAGAGACAACCATCCCAAAATTAAACTGGCACCGTTACAGGATGCTACCCCATCTCAAGTGAGCGCCATCAAACGTTTCCTTTGAATAAGTTTTGGAGTGGTGAAGGAAACCTGGGAAACAATGTTAACCTAATTGGAACCGAGTGGGATATACCCGTAGTGGCCTTAGAAGAGCAATGCTGGGACCTGCTTACACCAACCTTAGAACAAGTCCGCTTTCGCGTTACTTGCTTGTCGGCCCAGACTATTTTGGCTCCTCTCGGCCGCCGTGGCGCGGCCGCGCTCAGCTGTTGGCGGGCGGGCCCTTCGCAGAACCATGGCGGGTGAACTTGAGGGGAGCAAGTGCCTGAGCGGGTTGCTGAGCGGCCTGGCCCAGGAAGCTTTCCATGGGCACCCAGGCATCACTGAGGAGCTGCTGCGGAGCCAGCTTTATCCAGACGTGCCCCCGGAGGAGTTTCGCCCGTTTCTGGCGAAAATGAAGGGGATTCTTAAGGTACTGCTCTACCCTGAAGGCGCTGAGCCCAGCCCCTTCTCGCCAGCTCTCAGACTGTTCCCCTCCACCCACTCCGAGGCTTTCCATCTCAAACTGCTATTCCATGGCCTCCACATTCCTCTCCTTCACATGTGAGGAACACCCTCCGTTTTCTCTTTCCTAAGGGTAACCTGTTTTCTGCAGAAGATCTACCTTCTCCAGCGTTGTCCAATACTTTTTATTCCCTCAAAAAGACAGCTTTCCTGTCTGTTGTGTAGGTAGCAATTTCCAGTTTGCTTTACCGTTGTGAGTCCAGTGAACAGAGCAATAGGTCGTCTACCAACTTTTCTGAGTGGTGGAAGTTGAGCGCATTAAAATGAGCCAGTGTTTGCTGGGATAAGTGGTATATTAGAATAAATCTACCTGTTAAGCAGTCGACTGTAGGGTTAAGAGACCATATTTAACAGCTGGAAGTCAAAGTATAGATCAGGCCATTCTGTGAAGGATGCGAAACAAACAGCTGGTGAAATGAATTTTAATGTTTACTTAACAAGGTGTATTCAAGGTGTTGTCACTTCACACTTAATTATACACAGTATTAAGCTTTTATTACTTATTTCACTAAATTTTTGAAATTGGGCGTGTAATTTCTCCTTAAATCACACGTCATTTAGAAGTAACCATATTTCAAATGTTCCATAGTCATAGGTACATTATCACCATAGTACTGGGGAACTCTGGTTTAAAGGGAGAATTAATCATAGGAATACAGTAATGCCAAACTACTCTAAGACAGATTGTAAAAATAGTGATTTTTATTGGCTTTCTGTCTGTTTAGAAATGTACTAGACATTTTACATGTCCTTTGTTTCTTGCAAAAAAAAGATCCACTTTAAAGATTATGAAAAAGTTTCAGGGAGTCTAACCAGCCACAAATCACACTTACCTTAAAGTCAGTGTTGAAATTTCATCTGAATTTGCTGTTTGTTTCAAAATTGCTTATGGTTTTGTTTGTTATTTTTGAGACAGGGTCTCACTATGTAGTTCAGTCTGGTTTTGAACTCAGTGTAACTCAGCCTGGCCTTATATTGGAAGGCATCCTCCTGACTCCACCTCCTGAGTGCTGAGATTATGTGCATGGACCACCAAGCCTGTTTAAAGCTGCTTTTTTTGTTGTCCTTTTTTGTTCTTGTTGTTGTTTTGTTTTTTGAGAGAGGGTTTCACTATGTAATTCAGAGTGACTTTGGACTCACTATGTAGCCCAGGCTGGCCTTGAACTTGTGGTAGTTCTCCTGTCACAGCCTCCCAAATTCTGGGATCACTGTTGTATGCCACCATGCCCAGCTTGCTGCCTATGTGTGTGTGTGT